>PVKS010009992.1:0-61855 GCA_004027875.1 Aplodontia rufa | reverse complement strand
TCCTGATTTCTTTTTCTGCCCTATTATTATTTGCATATAGGAAAGCTATTGATTTATGAGTGTTGATTTTGTAGCCTGCCACTTTGTTAAAACTGTTTATAAGCTCAAACAGTTTTCTGGTGGAGTTTATTGGGTCTTCCAGATATAGGATTATGTTGTCAGCAAAAAGGGATAGTTTGGCTTCTTCTCTTCCTATTCTTATCCCTTTGATTTCTTTCTCTTATCTGATTGCTCCTGCTAGGGACTCAAGGACTATATTAAATAAAAGTGGTGAGAGTGGACAGCCTTGTCTTATTCCAAAGTTTAGTGGAAATGCTTTCAGCTTTTCTCCATTTAGTATTATACTAGGTGTGGGTTTGTCATAATTTTTCATAGTTAAGATGGGTTCCTTTGATCCCTATCTTCTCCAGAGTTTTTATCAAAAATGGGTATTGGATTTTTATCAAAGCCCTTTTCTGCATCAATTGAAAGATGATCATATGTTTTTTGTCATTAATTCTGTTAAAGTGGCGAATCACATTCATTGATTTGTATATGTTGAATCAGTCTTGCATCCCTGGAATGAAGTCCAGGGATGATGGACTTCATACTTGATCATGATGAAGTATCTTCTTAATGTGTTTTTGAATGTAGTTTGCAGAACTTTATTAAGGATTTTTTTGTCTGTGTTCATCAGGGAAATTGATCTGTGATTTTTTTTGATGTGTCTTTGTTGGGTTTTGGGTTATGGTTGCCTCATTAAAAGTGTTCAGAAGAGTTCCCTCCTTTTCAATTTCTTGGAGTAGCTTAATAAGAAGATGTGTTAACTTCGTATAGGTGTGGTAAAATTCAGTGGGGAATCCTTCAGGTCCTGGGCTTTTCTTCTTTGGAAGGTTTTAATTGTTATATTGATTTTGGTGCCTGTTATTTGGCTGTTTAAGATTTTAGTATCATCCTGTGTCAATTTGGGGATGTTGTTTGTGTCTGGAAATTTGTCTATGTCTTCCAGATTATTTAATTTAGAGGCATGTAGTTTTTCAAAACAGGTTCTGCTAATCCCTTGGACTTCCGTGGGATCAGTGGTCATGCCTCCTTTTTGTTGATGATTTGGTTAATTTGCTTAATTTTTTCCCTTCTTTTACTGGTTAGGGGTTGGTCAATTTTATTTAGTTTTTCAAAGAACCAGATCTTTGTTTTGTTTTTTCTTCTCATTTTTTTTGTTCTTGATTTCATTGATTTCAGCTCTGATCTTGTTTATTTCCTGCCTTCTCCTGACTTTGGGATTAAATTGTTCTTCCTTTTGTAGGTATTTGAGGTGGAACATACGCTTATGTATTCAGGATCAATCCTGATTTTGAATGTAGCCAGTCAGTGCTATAAAATTTCCCTTCAAGAATGTTTTCGTGGTGTCCCAGAGGTTTCTTATGTTGTGTCTTCATTCCCATTTGCTTCCAAGAATTTCTTGATTTCTGCTCTCATGTCTTTATGGATCCATTCTTCATTTGATAGGGTATTATTCAATCTCTATATATTTTTTCTGTTTAATTTTTGCTGTTAATTGCTGGGCACGTGGCATCATGATTTGATAGGATACATGGGATAATATCTACTTTTGTATATTTGCTGAAATTTCCTTCATGAACGAGAACATGATCTGTTTTGGAGAAGGATCCATGTGCTGCTGAGAAGAAGGTAAACTAAGCTAATTTGGGGTGGAATATTCTATAAACGTTGAGTTCATTTGCTTTATGGATTTATTTAGGCTAGAGAGCTTTTTATTTATTTATTTTTTTGCTTTGATGATCTATTGGTGATAGAAGAGTATTAAAGTCTCCCATATTATCATGTTGGGGTCCATAAGTGGTTTTATGTCATGGAGTATTTTTCCACATTCATGGGGGTGTTGGTGTTTGGAGCATAGGTATTTACTATAGTAATATTTTCCTGGCATTTTGCTCCCTTTACAATGTTGTAGTGGTCTTCTTCTGATTAATTCTTGGTTGAAATCTACTTTGTCAGATATAAGGATTGCAATGCCAACTTCCTTTTCTTGAGCCATATGCCTGGTAGATTTTTTTTCCATTCTTTTACCCTCAATCTGTGGATGTCTTTGACTATAAGATGGGTTTCTTGTAAATAACATATTGTTGGATGTTATTTTTTGATCAAATCTGCCAGTCTGTGTCTTTTGATTGGTGCATTGAAACATTCACATTCAAAGTTAGAATAGGTATGTGGTTGTGGTTCATAGCCATCATGTTTTATTAGTCAGTTCTGTGCTGTATTGGTTGTCTTTTGACAGCATGTACTTTTATTGAATTTCTTCTGATTGTGGGTTTTGAAAATTGTTTGCTTCTCCTGCTATCCACAGTTTATCTTTGAGAATTCTTTGTAATGCTGGTTTTCTGTTCATCAATGCTACAAATTTTATCTTATTGTGTAATCTTATTTCCCAATTGAATTTGAAGCTGAGTATTGCTGAGTATATTATTTTTGGTTGTAGGTTGTGGTTATTCGGAGATTGAACTACCTCCTTCCAGGATTTTGTTGCTTCTAGGGTATGAGCTGAAAAGTCAGTGGTGATCCTTATTTGTTTGCCTCCGAATGTGATTTGGTGTTGCTCTCCTACAGCTTTCAATATTCTTTCTTTGATTTCCCTGTTATACATTTTGACTATGATGTGTCTCAGTGAGCTTCACATTTGATTTGTCCTATTGGGTGTCCTATATGCTTCCTGGATGAATATATCTGACTGTATTCTAATATGGGAAAACTTTTCTTTAACTATTTCATTGAGATTGTTCTTTTTTCCATTCATTTTCATTTCAATTTTTTCTTGTATCCCAATTACTCCTATATTGTTTCTTCTGATTTTGTTCCAGACATTTTGAAAATTCCTCTCAAGCTCTGTGAGGTTTTTTCTTTTTTTGTCATACATGTGCTCAAGCTTACTCAGACTATCCTCATTATCAGAAGTTCTTTCTTCAAGAGCCGAGGTTTTGTTTTCTATAGAAGTTAGTCTATTATTAAATTCTTCCATTGTTCCTCTGATGTGATTGACAGAAGATTTTAGCTGTTTCTTCCTTTTTCAGTATGTCTATTTCTTTGATAATAGCTTTTCATCTCTTGAGTTTTCTTACTTAGTTGTTTCATTAAATCTTCTTTTAGTCCATTGTTCCTTTTAGTAATCAGATCAGTGATAATTTTTTATAGGTTTTTTATCCCACTCCCTGCCTGTGGGCTCCTTGGTTGTGATTTTCAGATGAACCCTTTCTAGTTTGATTCCTCAATTTGAAAGAGCTTCTTCTGGATATTTGGATTGAGGTTCCCTGTGGGGAAGCAATCATGTCTCCAGTTGATTCTTCCTTGCAAGTTAAGGGGTTGGGTCAACTAACTCCCTTCTGATGACCACCCTCTTTCAGAAAGCTGCTTCTGCCTGGAACCTCATTTTGCTGTACCTTTTGGATCTAGGCTCCAGGGCATGAATCTGGAACCTGTTGGTGGTGTGGATTGTTTTAGTGCAGTGGCAAGGGTGTATCACTGAGTTCTGGGGTCCTGGAAGCACAGGGCAGGCCCGAAGTTTCCTGCTTGTGTGCTGTGCTGGGATCCTTGGTGGCAGGTATGGGCCCAGTAAAACAACCTGGTAGGTATGTGCTGTGGCTGGGTGGCTGCAGGCAGGGGCCCTTGGGGGGTATCCTAGGTGTCTGCCAGCCTGGGGTCCAGAGGCATGGGCCTGCCAAAGCACATTTATTTTAAAAGCAATCATAACAATATAATTTTGTGATTTATAATCCATTATATCAGTTTCTAATTGTTGGCATTTTTGCATCTTAGTGAAACTTCTCACATTCCCTGGAGAAGAAATGTGAAGCCATATAAATCATCCCTGGGCTTGGTTATTAAAAGGGGACAAAGGATGGCACGCTAAAGTGGTTTGTCTTTAAGCAAGTAGTTTGAGGGAAATTTTTAGCCAAGCTTATTTGATTTGAGTGAAATGGGCATAGATCTTGAATGAATAATCATTCAATCACACGCTGGAGTGGGTGTCTCATGGAAACATCATCTCTTTGTACTCGGTAAACATACACTCATTTTTCATTCATCCATTCATTTATTTAACAAGCATAATTTATGACCTTGAGGAATTCTATTCCAGAAAGATACAACTTGTAAAAATCAATGGGTAATGGAATGTGATCACAGTAACAGAGGTCTACATGAACAATGGTAAGGGCATGGGGAACCACAGGATTATCATTGTGTTCATCCCTGATAATGATCAAGGTTGTGTGTTGAACTGTCAAGGAGACTTCCTGAACTTACCTTCTTAGATACCTTACCTTCTTAGTTTGCCATGGTTAGGCAAACTTGGCACAGTTATTTGATGTGATACATGCATCAGACCACAAAGGCCAACATCAATATGCGCAAAGCAGATCTTCCTGGTGAGCCCAAAGTGAAAATTTACAGGGATACCTCAGAAGTGGCTTCAGTGTTTTGTTGGTGATCTAACAGAATAATGGCTTTGGAACCAGGTGAAGAACTGGGTTTAACCCTGGTTCTCACGTAACTGTGTCATCTTGGGTATGGTACTTGTTGTCTCAAGCTCCATGTCTTACAGAAGTGCTGTAAGAAGGCTCCTGGCCCAGTCAGCTACCTAGCATGTGCCTATCAAATGTCAACAATAGCTACTATTATACCACCTTTGGGTAAATTTTACTCCTCTCATTTAATCTATGAAACAACCTCATAAACATATTCACATCTTACAAATGAAACCACTGAGTGTAAAAGCAGTCTCATAACTACTAGGCAGTTTATCTGAGACTCACCCCAAACAATCCCCTTCCAAACTTAGCACTCTTAGGCATTATGTAAATATAAATTATATTTTAATTTCTTCCAATTATTTCTATATTTTGCTTAATAATATCTTAATATAAAATAAAATGAGTACAGGAATCTGTATAACTTATATAGTAAGCCTATGTAGATAAGTAATGTATATATTCTATATTGTTTATGTAGTAAGCTCTGGACAATAAAATGGTCTTTTCCTCACTAAGCCCTAATTTTCATTGAGAAGTTGCTATAATACCCAATGATTTTATTACTCCACAGTAGATGGCGCTGCTGATTGTCAAAAATCACAAAAATTTCACCATATACCAGCCCCTTGTCTTAGCCATTATAAAACCCAACCCAACAAAACACACACACACACACACACACACACACAGGAAGTAAGATTTTCATTCTAAGGACATGCTAAAATTAAGAATGTGGAACAGCCACGTAATTGATTTATCTGCATTTTATTTGGGATGCTAGTAGAAATCCCCTGGGTTATCTACAAAATTTCATTAGCAGGATTTAAACAAAATACAGTAAAATTTAATTATCCAGAAAAATAATATTTTATTTCTGCACCATAATTTAAAGACAACTATGAATTTAATTAATAAATAATACAACATATGACTACCAGAGTCCTGCAGGTAGAACTAAGGAATGTGGTGGTCACAATGAAAACAGACCAATTACATTACTTTTGGGTAAGTCACTTAATTTCTCAGGGTATGCTCCATCTGTTAAACTGAAATATTTCTTGAGTAATTCACGTGACAATTGCAAGGGTCAAATGCAGTAATGTAGCGCTAAGTCTTTTGTTTTTTTAAATCATACCTTCCAACCTCCAACAGGTAAAATCATGACATAAAGAAAACGAATTCACAATAAAACACTTCAGCACTCAATTTCCTCATTTGTCTAAGAACAAGTTAATAACCTTTAATGCAATAGATTGATGTAAGAAAGAGAACTAAGATATTTACAACCATAAAAGGAGTATGTTTAGTATAAAATTCAGCTATCCCAAAATCAAATAAAAGGATAATTGAGTCTAAAGCCTTTAAGTTAGTTGAGATGCCCAACTTCCCTTTCAGTCTCTCCTCCTGGGTGTGCCTGTGCACAGAGGTGGTGGGGCACAAGTACCTGAGAGGGACAGAATTTAAGTGGGCTTTGCTAAGCACACTAAGTTACAGAGATGCTTGGGGCCCTGAAGAAGCCTACCTGGAATCTCTCTGTTGGTTTCCATGAGAGGACAGATAATGACTCTGCTGTTTTTTAACAAAAGATTCCCACCTAGTTGCTGATGATAGCAAGATGTTGCCAATTCTGCTCCAGGGACTCTGAGCTCTTGTGACACCTGTTGCTGAACAACTTTGCACACCACAGCAGCCCTGAAGCCAGATTCACCTTCTCAGTTCCAGCCAGGAATGACCTGTTCCCTTGTTCTATTGCTTGGTCAGAGGCACCTATATCTTCCGTACTGTGGCCTGACAGTGATCAGCCAGCTTCTCAAAGCACAGTGGTCAGATTGAACCCTGCCCCTGCCTCCAGCTTTGACAGATTCGATCAGCGCTTCCTCAGGAGGAACTCCCTCTCTGGCCTTCCTCAGGGCCACCATCGTGCACCCCGGGAAACATTCCCTCATGGCCTTATCGCATTTGTGATCGCGAGGTGTTTGAGAGATTTGTTTGATTTCTCTCACTGGATTGTAAATGCACAGGGATGTGGAATAAGTATGTCTTTTGTGTTGCTGTGTCCCTATACCTAGTGCACGGCCTTGCACTGAGTAGGAACTCAGCAAAGAATTGCTGGCTGGACAAAAGAATGGTTGGCTTTAATCTTCCTGGGGAAAACTGGCAGGCATCAAAGGGTTAAATCAAACCTCTAACCAGCCATTTTGCCATCTTTCAGGCCTTCCAGATGGAGGCTGGAGAGGAGGGACTGTGGAGGAAAGGGGAAGGTTTCTAGTTGAGAGAGGCTGGAGTCCTAGGCCTGCCGTCCACCAGGCGTAAAAGTCTCTGGAGACTCTCTGCTAAGTCAGCTCACAGGCCTGTGTCTGGGTGCCCCTTCCTTGCCTCCACCCATTGCTGTCTTGGGGACAGACTAGCACACAGCTTGATCCTAAGTAAAAGTCTGTTCTAACAGGAAGCAAATAATTTTTCTCCCCTGGTGGAGGTGTTTCCTTCTTAGAGAAGTTACAAAGGGCTCTTTCAGGAAAGAGAGAAGGGGCTGGCAAGAGTGTGTGGCCACACTGCTGTCTGCCCTGCGTGGAGCCAGCACCTTCTGGAGTCAGGGGCTTTCTCTCCGGAAGGGGCTGTGGGCTGAGCCTGCAGTGGGGTGGCCAGCCTCGGACTCATCTCTGCTCCATACTGATGTCCTCCTTAAGTTCCCAGGGGCATTGTGACCACTTTGTCACCTTCTTTTTTTGTCTTTCAGGACGCAGCAGGATTTTCTTCTTACCTTGCAGCTCCCTTGCTGGGTCCTCTTCCTCTTCCTGTAATCTCTTCCCCCCTCCCCCCTGCTCCCCCCAGAGCGCTGTTCTGAGCTTCTTTTCTCCAGCCGCACTCACTCCCTGGGTGAGCACATTGAGTTTGACAGCTGTGAAGTTCCTCTACGGGCTGGGGAATCCGAACACGTCTTTCCAGCTCTGCTGTCCTGCCTACTTCATCCAGGTCTTTCCATCCAGCAGCTGACTCCATGTCTCCATTTGGATGTCTAATAGGTATTTCACACTTACTAAATCTTTTTTTTAATAATATATGTTATTTTTATCAGTGAATTATAACTAAACATAATAGTGGGATTCGTTATGCCATAGTGGCATATGTTCATAACATAATTTGATCAATTTTATTCCCCTGTACCTTCCCTTTCCCCCCATCCCTCACCTCCTAGATCTTCTTGAAGAATGACCTTTCTGTCTCCGCCTTCCCCCACCTGCCAGCCTAGCCCGAGGCCCCAGCAGTGGTGCCACAGCTGGCCCGGTGGAACAACCTCCCAGTGGACTGATGTACTCTGTCAGGACATGGCCAGTCATTGGCTACAAGGACTCGCCCTCCACCTGGGCTGCAGACCCCAGGAAAACCTTCATCACCATCACTGCTGCTGAGGTTGGTATCCCGGTGTCCCTTGCCCCCTAAATCCCCCCACAGTGCTCCCCCTTTTTTTTTTTTAAAGAGAGAGAGGGATGGGAGGATCAGTTTTATTTAGTTTTTCATGTGATTTTCTTTGCTCTGACACTTTGTTGTGTAAGTGGTGCATGTCCTCACGCATGCCAGGCAAGTGCTGTAACCACTCAACCAGCACTCCAGCATCCCCTTATCTCTTACTGCTGCCAAAACCACATGGGCTGGGGCTGGGGCTGGGGCCAGGCCTGGATGCCAAGATGCCTCCCCCTAGCCATACCTCTCCTGTGTGTGATTAGAAAACTTTTTTTTTTCTGAATAAAAAAGATTGTATATAAAAGAAAAAAGAATATCCTTTCTATTATTATTATTTCAATTCATACTTACTAAATTAAAGTTGAATCCTTCATCTTCTGTGCTCACTAACTTGACTTTTTCATAATCCTCCCGCCTCAGTAAGTGGCTCCGTCCCTGAGCTTGCAATCACCCTGAACTACACACCCTCTGTCCCTCATGCCACATAAGGCTTGTCAGCTGTTTTTGAAACGCTTCCTTCCTCTTACTTGTTCTCCTGCCCCATCTCAAGCACCCCAGGACTGGGTGGAGGGCAAGGCTCACCTCCTCACTCCTGGACACTGCAATTGCCTCTGGGCTTTTTGCTTCCCCTCCAGTCCTGCCATGAGCAATATTCCCCATAGTAATCTGGGTCATATTTTTAACTATCAAATTATGTCAGCCCTGCTCACAAGCAGCTTCACACAGAGGATGGAATTCAAACTCCACACAATGGTCTAACCAGCTTCTCCAGCCTACCCACTGCTTACTCTGGCTTCGTCTTATTTCTCTGCTCTAGCCACACTGGCCTCAGTGTAGGGATGTTCTGAATTTACTCCTTTCCCGCTAAAGTTTCAATAATTTTAGTCTAAGAAATGAACAAATAGACAGATTAACAGAAAAAATGTCATACTTTAGGATGTGAAGGATGTGGAAAATTATCAGAAACCACTCGTGAGCCAGACAGCAACCCCCACCACCCACTGTTTCAAAATCTACTGACTTAGGCCCTCATCAGAATCTATTGACTCTGGCCCTTATCAGAAAAATCCTCCTCTACCAAGAATCTCGTTTTAATCAGAAAACTTACTTGCCCCTTGAGCCCCTGCCCCGTTATTTCCTCTATATATGCCCCAAGCTGTTTGCAGCAGGTGGGTCCCACACTCCACTGGGCCCCCCTCCACAGGTTTCTCCTCTATCTTTATTTCCTTTATTTGCTTCCTTCCTTACAGTATGTGCCCAAACATGGGGGCCATGGGCATACCGTGTAAGACTCAAGAGAGGGCCAGTGGAGGGCATGAAAGCCTGTCAGGGTGGCGGGAGGGTAGGGGATGACACACTGCCAGGGGGTGCAGAGCTGTCCTGTTTCTCCTCCCTGGAGCAACTTTAATTGCTCAAATTCTTCAAATGCTCAGCAGGTTATCCACTTGGCTCTAACAGTCAACCTGCAAGCATTTTGAACATGTGGGTGAGAATGGCTGGCTTTGTATCCCCCTGTAGCTCTGACAGAACTGTGCATGGAGCAGGTATGTCATAAAAGTTTAGGGCCACTTGTCCCAGCCACAGCCTTACTATCCTAGGACAGAGTTTGGAGCCACAGTGTCAGTGCCCTGATGGCATGTAGGCCTCCTGGCCAGCTGGTACTGCCATTCATTCTCCATGCCCTTGCCCAGACTCTCTTTTGCCCCACCTTCTCCTACCAAAGCATGATGGGCACCACGGTGAAGAAGTTCCGGGATAGTTTCTGGCACCAACCTCCCACCTAGCCCTTAGCCTTGAGGTCCCTGCAAGGTTGGGGAGCAAGGTTGGGTGTGTCCTTTAGGGAATCTTAACAAAGAGGACTTGGACACTGTGTGTGTGTGTGTGTGTGTGTGTGTGTGTGTGTGTTGAAGTGTGGGCAAGAATCAGATGTAATTTTTTTTTTTCTCCTTTAATGAGAAGTGGAAAAACTGAGAGTAAAAAGAAGTGTCTGGGCCAGATTGTTTGCTGAGAAGGTAGGGAGGGGAGGAAGGAACAGAAGGGGAGTGGGGAATAAGGACAGAAGGAAAAAGGAAGGGGGCACTTTGGAGGGAGAATGAGGCTGAACCCCAAGTCAGGGAAATGCCAAACATATTCTATTTATAGATCCTAGGGAACTTCTAAGAAGAGGCAGTGTGAGCTAGCTGTTAAAAGATCGAGTCTAAAGATGACTAATTACAGTCATTGATGGGAACTGCTGCTTAGCACATCTAGCTAATCATCCTGCAGGCTGGATTCCCCATACCCTGAATATCTGCCAGAGTATCTTTTGTTGTGAATCTTACTTGATTGCAACACCTGCTCAAGAAAACTCTCTTTATCCTCATGCAACATAGTTACCTCCTCAGGACTAAAACAAAGCAGCCTGGAAGGACTGCTCTCTAAGACAAAAGGAAAACAAAACAAATACTGATAAATGCTGTATGCCATATAATTCATTTTTATTATTTGGTGTGAAGGTTGGTTGAAGGAGGTCAACAAAATGCTTGGAATATTTTTCTGTTTTTGCAATTTCCTGCACTCCCATCCCCTATCCTCACCACCATCAGGCACATGCGCATGTATGCAAGCTCATGTGTGGGTGCACACACACACACACACACACACATACACTGCTTGTAAAATATGAGATCCATGACAGTTTCAAAAATGCAGCATCTAATCTACAAATTCATCCATTGCTGTATTCATAGTTTTTGGTAGATAAACAAAAATTGTTTTTGCTACTTTACAAAGAAAGATTTTAAAAAAGGTCTAAGTGCCTATTACTAATGATGCCTGGGTCACTCAGGAAATCTGTGTCATATCAATCAATGTGGATTTAGATTAGAATAAAAGGTTACATGAACTCCAAGCAAAAACATCTTAACAACATGTAGAGTTCCCTGCATTACTTTCACAATCTGAAAAGTAAATTTCCGGAATGCTTCTACAGGTCTGTGTAGATGTGTGCCCATTTGGGCCGTTTGGAAAGAGGCTGGTCAACATGGCCCCATCTCAGCTCCAATTGCCTCCACCATGTCTCTGCAAGGGCAGTGAAGTGGGGCAGCTGACCATGGCTTCTCTGCCAACAGCTGGAATGCAGACAGGGAATTGCATATATAGACAAGGAAAACAGACTTGAATCACTGGTTCCTGTAAATATGCACGAACTCCTATCCAGCCAACATTTGGCATTAGCACGAAAGAGGATCGATCTTTACAGGCCTGTTGTTCAGATGAAGACATTACAGAACACAGAAGGCACGTCAAGCCCTCCAATACAGCAGCAGGCCTGAGATAAAAACCAGACTTTGGAGTCAGAGTGGGAACAAGCTATACTGTTGAAAAATGTTACTTACTGCTAAAAATAAATAAATAAAAAGTAAAAAAATATATAAGCCATCAGGTTTCTGAAAATAAAATAAAATATACTGCAAGACATTAGACCTGCTTGTCCTTGAAAATGAAGTCAGAACTGGCCTCACTTGCAACTAAGGTTTGTGCATGTGATCCAGACTCCCCGACCACATACAACCACATGAGGCTGTGATTTGGAAGCTTTGGACATGAAGAAGTGGGCCTGTGCTACAGCCACTCTGGTAAACTTGGGTGCAGTGGCAGCCAGCATTTCATAGATGGAGTCTTTAGGAAAGAGTCCTGATACCAGAGTTTGAAGGATAAACTACCATACTGTGGTTTGGCCTCCCAAAGATATCCATGTCCTAATTTCCAGAACCTGAATATGTATGTGTACTCCATATGGTAAAAGAGCTTTGTGGATGTGACCAAGTTAAGGATTTGGAAATGGAGAGATTATCCTGTATTATCGGGGTGAGGTTGCTGTAACCACAAGAGGGAGGCAGGAGGCACAGAGAAGGTGGTATAATAATGGAAGAAGAGGGAGAGAAGGGGATACGATGCTGAAAGCAGGCGACAGAGAGAGTGGAAGAGAGCTGAAGACGGCATGCGCTGGTTTCGAAAGCAGAGGAAGGTGCCATGAGGTAAGGAGGCAGGCAGCCTCTAGAATCTGGGAAGTGCAAAGAAAATCACACTCCTCCAGACCCCTCCAGAAAGGATGACAGCCCCACCAAAACCTCGATTTTGCCCCAGTGAGACCCATTTCAAACTTTAGACCTTCAGCATTGTAAGAATAAACTGAGTCATTTTAATGACTATGAAATCTTCTTTTTAAAGAGATAAGGACAGTGAGAGAGACAGAGAAAGAGAAAAACAACTTTATTTAGTTTTCACATGGCCTTAGTTGCTCCAACACTTAGTTGTGTACATGGTGCTGGGGTTTGAACCCGGGTCCTCGTGCTTGCCAGGCAAGCAACGAAACCGCTGAGCCACCGCTCCAGCCCCAACTATGAAATCTTAAGTAACTTTTTATAGCAGAAATAGGAAACTAACACCTGGACATCGAAGAACCTAAGCCCAGTGGTGACTGCAGCAAGGTCACCACTAAAGCAGTTTGAGGCAATTCAGGCCTTCTTTTAGCTGTGACTTTTCCAAACCCAATTCTCTGGCTTTCCCAAAGACTCTGCAAGTCTTAGCATCATTTGGCAAGTTCATTTCTTCAAATGGCTTGAATACATAGGTTCCACGGCTTGTGAGGACCCTAGGGAATCCCTGCTCCATCATCTACATACACGCACACAACTGGATTCTCTACATTTTCCATTTTATTTCTGAAATATCTCCCAGATCCATGTGAGCAACTCTGTCATTCCTGCCTTCTTCCAGGTCCTTGCTCTCCCTTGCCTAGACTATTTTCATGACCTCTTAACCAGTTTAGCTATTTCTACTTTCTTCCTACTCTAGACCCTTCCTTCACTTTCTTGCTGTTTCTCTTGTCTTTTCAAAACTTAGCCTCTGTACTTCACTCAGTGTCCCATGAAAACATCGATGGCATACCATTGCCAATGGGACAAAGCTCAAAGTCTTACAGGACATGGAAGGACCCTAACTCGCCTTGTCCTGAACCTGCTTAGACAGTCACAAGAGCAAAACCTTTGATGTTAGTAAGGACTGATGAGTTCCAGGACCTTGGGTAGATTCCTGAAGCATGTGGAGCCTCATCATGGCTTTACCTTCCTCATTATAAAGGGGTGATTTATAAACACCCCACCTCACATCATTGTCATGAAAATGAAATGAGATAATGAAAAACACACTGGTCCAGTGCTTGGTAGCAAGTAGGCATTTGATCATCTGCGTGCATGTGTGCACGCATGTACACGTGAGTGCTTCGCAAATTGCTACTCCCCAACTTGCACCACCACACACTCCTGTATAATCCCTTTATTTCCATGCAATACTTCTTTAACCTCAGAGCCCTTCCTTCCTTCCCTTGGGCCTGGTCAACTCTTGAGAGTTTAAGCTTAAATGTCATCTCCTTGTGAAGTGTTCTCTGACTTCCAGGATGGAGGGATCAGTCCCTCCCCTGGGGATTTCTCTGGTGGCAATGACCTGCACAGAGTTAGTAACAAAGGCGCTCTCACCATTCAGGGTGTTTTCATTTTGGGATTGACAGAGTCCCACATGGTGCTAAGCAGATAGGAGCAGTCAATAAATATCACAGGAGAATAAGTGTTACCTACTCTTGGCTGAAAGCACCGAAGTTTAAACCTGAAATATCACATGATTGGAGAACAAATCTATGTAAATGCTCTAAGTAAACTTTAAGGAAAAGTACTTGAAGTAAGTTGGAGATTGCGTAATGGGGGGAGGGGAAGATTAATTATAAAGAATTTCCTGGCACACAAAAAGTTTATTTTACAAAAGAAAAATGTTTTTTAATGAGTAAGTTTACCAACCATTATAAGCCATTTACTAATGGAAGAATGTCAAGTGTGGGCAGGACAACTCCTCTGTGATAGAAGCCACTGCCAAAAGAAGTTCTATTTGAAACTAAGACAAAGCACTTCCGAATTGAGTATAAATGGAAAAAAGAAGGTTGGTTCCGCATGTAACTATTTACATTTTTGCGTAGAGTGAAGAACATCTAAGTGATATCTGATTGTCACAAAGGTCAGCAAGAAGTTTCAAACTATTTAAAGTACCTACATTTTCAGTGTCAAATCACAATCACAACCTGTAACTAAGATTGCTAAGAAAAACGTTACTCTGTCAGTTACCTGGACTTTCAAAGCAAATATATAAAAATGGAGATCACCTGCCTATCATACATTCGGGACCTTATGAACTGACTTGATAAATACAGTTCGCAGCACACTCAGTCTCTCACCAATGAGAGGTTGTGTCTCTCCCTGGAAACATTTTCCATGGGTGGAAATGGCATCTAGAACCCTCATACCGGCCTGCTGACATTAGCAGCCCAACTGCATGCAGAAGTGCAGAAGCAATAGGAAACTTGGCTGGGGTCACAAAGGCCATGGAACCTTTTTAAGAACAAAACCCAAAAGGTTATGACCTCCATTGCCTCTAAAGTAAACCCTTTCCTGCTTTCGATTAGAGACTGGTTTGGATGGAACCCAGCTGATGTGTGGACAATCTGATGGGTTCAACAGGCTTTTCAACCCTGGTAATTATCTTCTTCCTAAAGTAAATGTTAGCATAACCATTGACATTTGATAAGTCACTCTGTGCTGTCTGAGAGAGAAGATAAACTTTTATCACTATTTGAGTAAGTTAATATACTCTTCTTATCACAGACTATTGCCCCATTAGGTTGATTTAATGTGTAGGAACATAGTCATAAACATCTTGAGGGAAGTTGACACTATTATACATGTATGTACGCTTCCGTGGTCTTTGGGGTGTGTGTGTGTGTGTGTGTGTGTGTGTGTGTGTGTTTTGTATGCTCATACCACTCCTAGAGAATAAATAGTGACTTTGTTTTTTGGATCCAAAGCCCAGGCAGTGGTGATGGAGAGGCAGGGATGAAGTGATTCTGTAGGGACCACAGGGCCCCTGGGGGTGTATGTTTGCTAAGACTGATTACATGTTGCCTCACTCTACCATATGCAGAGCACCACTTCTCAAATTAGTGAGAATAATCTTCCTCAAAAGATAAGAAACATGCCATTTCTCAATAAGGAGACAACCTGTCAAATTAAACATAAATAAAAGCATAACTAGAGGACCTTAGTCATTTGCAGCCATTAATTTCTCCCATCCTCTTTGAAATAGCCCAGGGGAAGAGGCAAGCGACAAGGAGTTCACACACAGAGACATGGGCATACCAGAGACTCCTGCCAACTCTACAGGATCTAAAATAGTCTTTTGGCAACTGAGCAAGGGAAGGATTCCAGGCCCCAGGCAACGATGCACATCAGAGGAATGGGCCTCCAGTTGGGGCCCCAGCTAATCCTGCGGTCTTCCCCAGCAGGCAGCACAGTTTTGAGGGCAGCCAACTAACACTTGACAGCAGCCAGCTGGGGGAGCAGCTCAGCCAAGCCATACCCACACACTGCTACTGAAAATGTTTAAAGACCCTATAACATCTTATTTACTCTCCTTAGCAAGAAAAAGCACCAACATCCTCCTCTCTCCTTTCAGAATAGGCCCCTTTGGGGGTTCTTCAAAGACCAATTAATAAGATCTCTCAGCCTGGACATTATCAACGTGTGTGCGAGTTAATTGAGACTGGTTTATTTCACGTTCAATGAATATTTCCCAAACATTGTGTGCAGGGTCCTGTGCTACCCTTAGGGAAAAGTTCAGAAAAAAGTAATAAAAGTCATTAAAAAAGAACAGCTCAGGGAGAAGTCATAAAAATAAGATGTGTTTCAATATATTGTGTTTTCTATCTGCCAAGCCCCATGGCATGTAGCTTACATGATTGTCACATTTGATCCTCAAAGCAATCCTTCTAGGTGTACCATTGTCTATTTTATAGATAAAGAAGTGGGGCTCAGAGAAATTAAGGGACTTGGTGAAGCTCAGACTATCAAGATTGTAAAGTGAATTGATTCATAATGGATGGGGAGCCCCTGAAGGTTGTTCAGTGAAAAGATCTAGTCAATAAAGAGGTATATGGACTGATGATAAGATAAACTAAGAGGTGGAAAATTTAGCCACATTGGCTATTGGACAGCAGTCAATGCAAAATGTAATCAAGTTTGACCTGCAAATCTAAACAATATGAATATATACATATTTATGAACACAACCAACTGCCAAAAAAAAAAAAAAAAAGGAAAAGAAAAGAAAAGGAAGTTTTAATTCATAAATTCAGACAAAGAATCACTTACAGGAAGGGTGGGACAATGCTGGGGGATTCACTAGGAATAGAAACTCAGGTAGCTTAAACTGTATCTAAATGCTCAGCAGGCACATAAATGATCTTTGAGATCTGTATATTGGAGTTTCACAGACTGTCTCAATTCATGGTTCCCTTAGTGTTTCAGCAAATTCTTCAGTTTTGAGACAAAACCAAATACCTAGCAGCTTTGCTTGTTAGTTAGATACAAGTAACTTAGTAGATTGTGTGCTCTTACTTGGAAATTAAAATATTCCTTTATGCTCCTGCAATTTCACTGTGGTATCCAGGGTAGCTCAGCACAAGCCTGGAAACCACAGCTGTATAACATCATTTATGTTAGTGAGTATGAAATATCTCATCCCGCACACATAATATTATGTTCTGTTTAAATATAATAAGAACTTGTTCAATGGAGACCAACAGAGACAGAAAGGAGGTCTAGGATCTTCTTGGCTTGAATGCAGGGAGAGAGGAGTCAAAGACTTTATTAGAATCATGCTTTTTCAATAAACCTGAAAAAAATAATTTCTTGAAGGAATCAGAAAGGTCAAAAGCACTTTTCATTGTATTTTTTAAGCAATGGAACACCCATGCTCCCTCATAGGCAAAGAGAATGAGGCCAAGGAGAGGGAGCCTCTCCCATATTGGGTCTGGTGCCTTCAGGGAGCACAGCTCTGCAGCTGTCTACCAGCAGAGCATCTCCCAAGAAGTCTCCAGACCTAGCCAGGAGCCTGGGTTACTGCTGATGCTAATCCCTCTATCACTTGTGAACTGATTTCTTAGTTGAAATATCTAGTGTGGTTTCTGTCTTCCTTTGAGGACTTCCATTAATATATTAGAATAGAACAAATATAAACAAGTATCTCCCTCTGGATCTGCTCCCATGTCCTTATTCTTTTGCCACAAAACAAGTGAAGAATATTATATAGCTTTAATATTATTATACAGTAGAGAATTGTAAAGACGAGTGCAAGTGCAGATACAAATCTCTACCAAATGGGGTGAGGGAGGTGCGCATGGCCTTATGGTTAATTGGAAGAGCTAGTAGAGGCTTCCCTGCTACCTTCCTGAGGGAAAGGTGGTGTTTTAGTCAGCTTTTTTCACTGATGCGAGCAAAAGAACCAACAAGAACAATTTTAGAGGAGGAAAAGTTTATTTGGGGACTCATAGTTTCAGAGGTCTAAGTCCATAGATGGCTGGCCCCATTCCTCAGGGCTCGAGATGAGGCTGAACATCATGGCAGAAGAGTATGGTAGAGGGAAGTAGCTTAAAGCATGGCTTCAGGAAGAAGAGAGAACACTGCACTTGCCAGACACAAAATATATACCTCAAAGACATGTCCCCAATGACCCACCTTCTCCAGTCACAGCCTACCCGCCTTCAGTCACCACTGAGTTAATCCTTTTCAGAGGATTAATTAACTGATTGGCTTAAGGATCTCATAACCTGATCATTTCTTCGCTAAGCCTTCTTGCATTCTTTTACACATGAGCTTTTGGGGGACACCTATTATCCAAACCATAACAGGCAGTGTGCACACAGAGCCAGGTCTGATTCTGTGGTCATTTACATAACCCCCTGACCTCAAAGTCAATCCTCTGCCATAAGTCTGGGTACCTAAAATCCCCTGAATCAAATTACCCCATTTTCTGGAAGTTTCTATTGAAATAAAATAATCAACATAAGAAAGCAATTCTAATAGAACAGGAGGGGCTGGACAGACTGGGGATGTTTTAGGAGATGGAGTGCAGAAGAGAGTTTAAGTTTGAATAGACAGAGGAAAGGGGCAAGGCCTTCTGAGGATGAGTGGGTAGAAGGTAGCTATGGGAGCTCAATGAACAAAGGACAGGTGTGCTTGGAACAGACAGTGAACACCTCACCTGGCAAATAGATGGAGAAAAATTTGGGCAGTTGGGCTGAACCTGAGAGACTCAAACTGCCAAACTTGGACTTCACCCAGAAAGCAATGAGCTAGAGCACGTCCAAAGTGGTATGTTATGAATAATAAGGCCCTGAGCTGGCGATAGTGTGGAGAATGGATTGGAGGCAGTGGGAAACTGGAGACAGGAAGACCGATGAGGAGGCCCTTGCAATAATCCAGGCGTGACGTGATGAGGACCTGGACTAGAGTAGTGGCAGGAGACCAAGGAAACTAGGAAGGACTTTTTTGTGTAGGATTAGGATGATTGGATAGGAGGGTTATAGCAGATGGATGAAATTCAAGCAAGGGTGATTTGTTGGAAGTACTTCCAAAATCTGCACTTTATTACTTATTTCCAGATATTTATGACTTCTCTGTTGTCATTATCTAACTCATTTACAATCTGAAACTCATCTCCACTTTATCCATCATATTCTTACTCTATGTGTCTTCACAAAAAGATTAGCTTGACCTTTTAAGAAACATCTTTATATCATGATAACATGTGATTAATCTTTTTAAACCTGAGGCTTACACAGAGCCCCAGTGCTCCCAGATCCAGGCTTCCTCAAGAATTACTGGAGAAGCTCACAACTAGTAATGAGGCATTCACACAACTTGCCTGCCTAGGCACAGACTGCTCCTGGGGCCCAGCTTGGGCACTGTGACATGACAGCTCAAAGCTCTTTGCCTTATTCAGTAGTCATTCCAGTGAAATCCAACTTGGACTTGCATTATGGAGGAGGATCATGTCCACTGGCAAAGCAGGAATCCTGTCACTAAAGAAGTAGTTTACTCTGAGCTGAATTTGTTGGCCAATAGAGTCCTTCCTGGAATTCCTTTGGGAAGGAATTAAGACATTTAGATTTCAAGTGTGAATGAAATAGACCATAGCATGTATAATAATGTAAGGATGCATTGGGAAATAGATGATATAAATGGTAATGGTACAGAAACATAGTTTGGATCTAATATGTGCAAAGGAGCAGAAATTCTACTGCCTTTGATATAAGATTTTCCTCTCTGAGCTGTGAAGATAATAGCTAGAGTCACATGGTCGCTCCTACCTTTGCCCAGAATACAATTTCCTGACTAGGTATGAAGCCTATATCTTCAAAATCAGAGCAGAATTTCTACTTTAACACAGAAGGCAGCTAAAGACCTACGAACAGCAGTTAACATTCAGTGTGGGGTTTCCATTAAGCCACTTCATTTATCCCCCATAAAGATACTGGGCCTCAACTCTGAGAAATACTCTGGCACAGCCTCTCAGTTCATAGGACACTTATCAGTCACTGCCTCAACCCACCATTTCCCCTCTCCCTGACCCTTCTGAGTGTTCAAGCCATCAGTTTTGTGCTCCCATTTCTGTCCTTCCTACCCCAGGACTCAACGTAAAATGTTCCCTTCCAATTTTGGTCTTGGATCTTCCAGACGACACGTCTTATGCTCTGTTCTGGCCATGCTTTCTACTTCCATGAGAATTTTAATTTGTTCTATATCCCAGCAATAATAACGAACTGCCCTTGATTTAAATGTACAATTCTAGCAAGTTCAGATTGGGAACAATTTATACAATTAACAAATGTTTAGTAAACACCTAATAAATGCTGATACACTGAAGTGAAAGATATATTCCCTCAAGGAGCTCTCAGACTAGAGGTGGCAGAAAATCAACACACAAACACACACTAACCACAAGAATCCCTGCTGATTTCAACAGGAATTTTCTGCCCTTGGAATTTGGTGTCCAATCTCAAAATAGAACACTTAAAATAAAGTTAATCAAAATGAGTAGGCAAGAGTAACATTAGTTGTGATTTGGAGATTAGGGGTGATTTGTATTCTTATTTAAAATTTCCCTTAGTGATAACATAATATTTATGCAATAAATGTAAATATAAGTTTTGAATACTGCTACTGTGGCTTGTGAGTCGACACTCTATCTGCCATGTCTGGTGGAGATATCTGAGAGATGAGGTCAGATCAAGTGATTATCTCAGAACCTGACTCAGGAGCCATGGGCATTTGCTTGCCTAACTCACTGATGTGAGGGATATCAGTTGAACTCAGGGGTCCTTAACCCTGAGCCACATCCCCAGCCCTTTTTACTTTTTATTTTGAGACGAGGTCTTGCTAAGTTGCTTAGGGCCTTGCTATGTTGCTAAGGATGGCTTTGAACTTACAATCCTTCTGCTTCAGCCTCCCAAGCTGCTGGAATTATAGGTGTGTGCCACTGTGCCTGGCCCAGTCTCTCTTTTGCTCACTCTCAGGCAACACGGTCTCTGCTTTTCTACCTTTGATGAGCCGAGAAATGTTTTGGGTATCAGGCAGATGCTTAGGAACTGAAATGCTTCAAAGTGAGATCCCATGCACCACCACTACTGTGCGAGAGTGAAAAGGTGAAAAAGCTGGTAGAGGATGCGAGGAGTGGGGGAGCAGATAGTGTTTATGCTGTGTGAAGCCTGTCCCTCAATGTCATTGGGGAGATCAGGAGAGAGAGAGAACAATACCAATGAAAGGAGGTATCCCAACCTGCACAATTCCCACAGGGAACTGGTATAAAATCTCAGTGCTGCCCTCTGTACAAGCCTCCCTTCCAGGGGATACCCCTTAAGGAGGCTAGTTAAAGCCATTGGCACAGGCTAGTTCAGTGAACGCGGAGGAGACTGGACCAGAGCCTCAGGAGCATTGGAGCCCACTGGAGGGTTAACAGAGGCAGCTGTTGTATAACCAGGACTGCAGGCTGCCTCTCAGGGAGTTCACAGCAGGACACTGCTTGCTTACTGTCAGGGTTTGCTCTGTGGTGACTTCCAAATTAGGAAGCCCAGGGAGCCTGGAAACCTGGGAATGCAACAGGAGAAAAAGGCCCTTCCCTGAGAGGGGGCAGAGTGGATCTCAGCCCAGGGCCTGGAAATGAAGGGTCACAGGCTCTCTCTGACCAGCATTTTGATGACCCCTCCTCAGTAACATAGTGGACATTTATTCTCAAAAACTCATTTGCTTTGACTTTTGACAATGAGTGTATTTATGTTCATTAAAAGCACCAGGGAAGAACAATTGCAGCTTTATGACTTCTAACTCCACCCATAGCCTGTGATTGAAGAGGATGCTCTTTGGCTTCTTTCCAACACTAATGACAAATGGTAGTGTATTTGACTTTCACTAGGTGTCAGGAACCCAGGCTCAGGCCATCTGGCCAATGATTAACATTTATGGTAGAATTTAAAGGGAAACCTTGATTCATAAATCAATTATTTTCTGTTTGGTCTTAATATGTGCACCTGAGTTTTACATGGAGGATTAGAGACCCACAGGTGCTGGTCTCTTGGCTTAAGCTTTACGGTGACTAGTAGGTTAGGAGGGGGAGGAACAGGAAAGCAGGCCACCACGCTGCCAGTCCTGAGGTCACATGGGAAAAGATGCATTTTGTGCCTCACAGGCCCCAAAGTAAAGTGTCTCAGAACTCAGCTCATCCTCTCTGCCGTCCCCCTGGTTCATGCTATGTCCTGAATAAGTCACCTGTCTTGGTCCCTAAACATTATGAGGATATTTGTACACAGCAGTATCTCCCTGTCCTGGAGTCCCTGAGAAAGGCTCTGCTGAGGTGAGAAGTATGAATGTCTGAAGCATCTGGGGAATCTTCCCTGGCTCCTGGGACACACCCTACTGGGGAACACCAGACAAACTGTTTCCAGCCCCTATCTTCTTCGTTGATTGACCTGCTATGTACCTTCCACCAGGCCCCTACCTAATGTAGTACAGCCGCTCGGACCAGGCAGAAGGGGATAGGCACAGCGAGGTAGCAGAGAAGAAACAGGTAGAAAGGAGGCATGAAGGAAGGACAAGCAAAACAGATTTTAATTCAGAAGTTCTGCATGTTTTTCCAGGTCTGCCACTCCCTAGGTCAATCTCTTCCAGTCTTGTTAATCCCAAATTCCTGGGAAATCTGTAAATCTACCTATACACTGTTAATTTATCCCCCAGTGAGTAGATAAGCAAAGAGAGATGTGATGTCTAGAGGAACCTATAACAGGGGACCTTCTAGCATGACTGATGAGATAATGAAGAACATGTTGGCCCAAGGATCCGAAGATTGACTAGACCACCAGACCGCGTTCTGAGAGCACCAGATTGGTATTATTCCTACGTAAAAATTTCCATACCCACTCCTCACAAAGTTCCTTTAAAAGAAGAGCTAGGAACCCCCAAACTGCATCGAGATTGCCCCCATTCTCCCCATTCGCCATTTTAGGAAAGTGTGTATCTACCTTCCTAAATAAACCTCTGTCTATGCCTCTGACTGGCACTTGTTGAACCCTGCTGGTACTGAATCAAGTTTCCCCTTCCCTCCTGGCACTCCTCAGACCCTTCTTCAGAGATGACATAGAGTACAAGCAGCAGAGTCCCAGAGCATTACTCTTGTCCCCCTCATCCACTAATGCTTGGAGAGAGTCTTTGGGAGAAAAGACAGTAGGGCTGTTCTGGGGTAAATGTCAAATTGTTTTGTGGGCCTTTTATTAATTAATTCATAACTTCTCTCCACTAAGAAATATTTGTTGGGGCTGGAGCGGTGGCTTAGCGGTTTTGACGCTTGCCTGGCAAGCACAAGGACCCGGGTTCAAACCCAGCACCACGTACACAACTGAGTGTTGGAGCAACTAAGGCCATGTGAAAAATTAAATAAAGTTGTTCCTCTCTTTCTCTGTCTCTCTCACTGTCCCTCTCTGTTTAAAAAAAAGAAAGAAAGAAAAAGAAAAAAGAAATATTTGTTGTGCATTTGTTAAGTGCCAGTCCTGGGGGTGGAAAAGCTGACAGGGTGCCTTGCAGTGTTGACTGTCCAGTATGCTGGGAACAGGGGTGCTTGCTGTCCACTGCGGGGGGGGTTCCTATGAGGAGGTGCTCCAAACACAGACATGGAAGAATGAGTAGGCATTGATCAGACAGCCTGCGGGTTTGTGGGCACCAAGCAGAAGGAAGAGCAAGCTTAAGGCAGCCTTCTGTAGGCAGGAGTAGGTACGATGGATTCTGAGAGCTAGAAGAGGCTTGGTAAGCCTGGCATTTGGGGTTGAGGTGACAGATGTGGAAACACATGCCTAGAGAAAGGCGGGTGGTTGATCATGGGGACTTCAAAGCCATGTCAGGGAGTTTGGGGCTGAGTTTGAGGGACTTGGAGAACCATTGCAGGCTTATGTGGCGAATAGTGACATGATTGGATTTGTGCCTGAAAATGCTCATTGGCTACAGAAAGGAGACTGGGCTGGAGGAAGGTGGAAGGGGAGGATGGCAGACTGAATAGGAGGGGTCCTGCAGCAATCCAACCAGAGAGCAAAGGTGGGAGAGAAGAGGCTCCAGGCCATGACCCTTGGTGCTCACTGACTCTCTCCTGCTTGGTTCCAGGTGGCCTCCCAGCTGTTCCCCACCAGGCCACCATTCCCATTGCCTCACTTCTGGTCAAATGTTCTCCACTCACCTCTGGGGCCAGACAGGGCTGAAAGCTTAGAACAGAGGAGAGAAAGAGAGATACCAGGTCCTAGTAGCAGAGAGAACAGAGAAGTTTCCACAAGGACTGTGTTCTTGTCCTTTTCACTGTAGGTCACCAGGCAGGTGCTAGCAGACAGCCTTGTGGGTCTGTACCTAGAGAGGCTCTTGCCACTTGTTCTTAATTTCAGGAATACCTTAATAAATGCCATTCTTATCTCAGGAAATGAACTGGAAATTTTGCAGACACACCATGCTCAGGATGGCAGGACAGCCCTTGTTGTGTCTGGGAGGACTGTTCTTGGATCCTAATGGCCAGGTCACTGTCAGGTCTCATGGTGGACACAGGCACTCCCTGGCTATGGCACTTAGGCCAAGTCATGGAACTTGGAGGCCTTTTGTCTAACAGTTTTCTTTTCCTGTTTCAGACTCTGAAGGAGGAAACCCTTTTGCTCTCCTGGCTCTGTCAACCATCCTACCTGGAACCAAGCCCACAGCTTTCCCTCTTTGGCCCCACCATCAGATAGGCCACCCGCCACCCCACCCTGACATCTGGCTGTGCAGCAAGAATGGTGTGCTCCAGATGCTATAGGTCAGCACTGAAATGGCACAGAGGCAGGAGGCAGCTTTCTTGGCTTCAGCTCTGCTGCACCGGCTTTGAGCCAACATTTCCTTCCTTTCACAGTCTGTTCACTCACAGGACGTGGCCAGAAGAGAGCTCATTGACACAGTGAAGATTCAGGTGATAGACCAGCCTTGAGACGCAAACAGTGTGTTGACTCTAGGAGCCCTGCTACCTTGTGGGCAGCTGCTTGGTAAGCTTTGTGTGGGGAGGTGCTAGGGCCTGAACCCAGGGGTGCTTTACAACTGAGTTACATACCCAGCACTTTCTATTTTTTATTTTTGACTCAGAGTCTTGCTAAGTTGTTCAAGCTCACCTTGAACCTTGCCTCAGACTCCTGAGTTGCTGAGATTTGGGGTGCGCACCACCATGCCCAGCTTGTGTGCAGCTTTTAAAGGGAGCTTTGGGAGCTCAGTGACTCCAACAATAGCATCACTCCTGCCAAGCAAAACTGGCTGAGATCCTGGAGGGAACACTCAGCTGCTTCCACCTCGGGCAGGAGCCACGAGGTAGGTAAGAGCTCTGTAACCCACAGAGCCAACAGGCCCATGAGTGCCCGTGGTGTTCACTGAGTTCCTATGGTTTTGCTTTACCCTTCACTTGCACCTTTCCTGCTGCCTTAAATAGGGTAAGATTCTCTGTAATGTAGCCCTAAACTCGACACAGGCTGTATTGGCCAGAACAGCCCTGAGAGAGGGAGAGTGACATGGGCTTGAATGTCATGGGTCACATAAAATCAGAAGGGCTGAGTCTTTTGGAGTCTGTGCATGGATAACTTCAATCTGTAACAAAATACAATTCTTTTGCCACTTTTGAATCATCACAGAGTGTCCTTTAAGGCAAGTATTAGCCATCGCCTATTCACTTGATCACCAAGCAGACTTTTACAGGGCACTCTTCCATGCCCTGCATGGTGCTGTCCCCCAAGGACCTCATCTTGAGACTCCAGCCTTTGAGGCTTAAGGTCAACAACACTTTCTGAGTGTTGCTTCCCATGCAAAAACCCCAGGCAACTGATCTAATAACTAAGGTTAACCTCACTAAATTGTTCCAATAACCCTTGCACAAAGAATGAGAGCTTATGATAGAACTGAATGGCAAAGGGTGACTCTTTTTATAATGTGTTGACAGAAAGCTTCTGAAATCTTTTCCACAGAAGGCCAAGGAACCCACATTCATCCTGGTTACCACTACTTACTCATGATCATGTCACTTTGCACAGGATAATTAGCAGGTCTAATTAGGTTTGAGTTTTGACTCTTAATTCTTGCAGTGATGGGCAGATCACTATTGCTGCGGGCCTCAGCTTCTCCAGTGGGAGATCAAACATAAGAACAACAAACTCCCCAAAGAGTAAAAATAAAATTATGTACCTTAGTGGCAAGTAGTGTGATAATGTGGGAGAATCTGGCATAAATTTAATAATAATGCTATAGGATAATTAAGTTGTAGTATAGAGGTCCCAGGCAAGTAATAAATGCCAGAGAGAATACTAGTTTCTAATCTTCCTCAAAGCTGCTGGGTAATTTCACACAAAATCACCCTAGGTGCTTAGATGATTACTGGCTTTCCTTTAATGAGGAATGGGTTCTTGCTGCAGCAGATTAAGTGTAACACACAGGATGTTTTGGGGGTAGCTCCGAAGGAATTTTTATAAACCAATACCTGTAAAAGCAAAGGAAAGGAAGCAGGAGTAGCAAGAGGGAAAAGTCCAGCTCAGGTGCAGGACATGATGGCCTCAGCATACTGCACTGGCTCCGGAGCTGGAATGGCTCTTCAGAGTCACCCTACATCCCCGGATGGCGAGGACTTCATAACCTTGCACTGATTTATCGTTTTATCGTGTTTTTGTTATATTTTACCTCTGACTGAAGAAACAGGCCTGAGCTGGGGTGATCTGCTCATCAGTGGAAAACATAGCACAAGACTCAAAACCTAGGCCTCTAATATCCTGTTTCATGTGATGTGGCGAATAGGAGATGGGAGTTCAGATGAATGAATAAAAGGCGCTCTGTGTGGCCCAAGACTGTGTCTGCCACAAAGTGCCTTAATCCTTCATTTTATCCACTCATTCAGTCAACAAATATGTCATAGGCTGACTTTTCTACAGGAACCAGTGGTTAAAAAAATGAATCAAGCTCCATCTTTGTCCTCCATGAGCTCACATTTTCCAGACTTGTTTTTCGCCAGAGTTTATTTAAAGGTCTACTAAGTCCGTGCGTACTTCTCATCCTTTAGTAAGGCTAAGATGGGAGATCAGGGTGGTTTGAGGTTCTGCTTCAGTAATGAGATGTGGTGAGTGCTGGACAACTTTGAGCAACAAAAGTCTGCTCTGGCCTTTTTAAGTCAATCATACTCTCTCTTTGGACATGTCTGGTGAATGCTTCTAAGGAGACCCATGCCTTAATAAATTACATTATTTAACGAATGATCATGTGTTGTCAATACTTCTGGGAAACCATCTGGGACCAGGCAGAGTTTCTTAGAAGCCCAACTAGGACTTTCTGGGCCCTTTCTATAATGGTGCTGAATATCACTGCTTTCATTTTAACTGTCAGGAGAGGTGACTATTTGGTTTTCTGTCTGTTAAAGGTATTTAGTTCTGGAAAATCACACTTGTTCATGGGAATCCTAACTCATGACAGGAACTGGACAAGGAGTTAACCACTGAATTTGCTGAAGATAGCAGGATTGGGATGAGAGAGCATCACGTTGGAATTCATTCATTCTGCTGGGCCAATGTCAATAGGAAAAAGAGGAAATTTTCCCAAATGAGTTCATAGCTCCTTCCCAAAGCTGTTGATGTAACTACCAAGAACTATGTTTAAATATAGTTTCTTTTTTTCAGTTCAACAATTACTGCTGATGGTACCAAATTATAGTTTGTGTACATTCATTTTTTTTCTACACGTGTTGGTGTCAACATGACACCACCCTAACGTTTGCCGTGCCTCCCAGCACACTGAGTCTCGTCTTGGGAGACTATAGAGAGCAGGAGAGTGGTTGATGTTAATTCAGGGGGTTGCTTCTGCTTTTGTCTCAGTAAAGAAATAGGCTGCTATAGTAACACATTTTTTTTTTTTTTTGGTTTTATCTACTGGGGAAAAGTAGAAAATTGCCTCATGTGGATAACTCCACCCAGTAATTATTCACAGAGATTCAGGTATTAAAACTTACCATTTCTGTGGTTTATAATAATGGCTACTGTAAGTTAAAAAATTAAAATATATTTCGCTTTTTCTCTGCCAAAGAAAGCAAACAGCAACAGGAAGGACCTAACTAAAAAGATAATTTATTTCAGATTCTTTTAAATAGGGGAAAAGAGTGTTCACATCCAAGACCCAGAACCTTAAGAAACAAGGTTTAACAAATATAAAGAGCTCAAAATTATACTGCACATATAAGAGAAATAAAGCAGAGAAGGGTCTGACCTCAGGGAGTGGAGCAGGGGCAGAACATAGATAAGAAATAACTTGACAAATAAGTTCATTAAATAAGTTCAC
This sequence comes from Aplodontia rufa, assembly GCA_004027875.1. NCBI lineage: Eukaryota > Metazoa > Chordata > Mammalia > Rodentia > Aplodontiidae > Aplodontia > Aplodontia rufa. The sequence continues at coordinate 34,092 of PVKS010009992.1, read as the reverse complement.
ATCCTGATTAAGACTGTAAAGGAAATAACAGGAAATGTGCAAAGAATAATACAGGGTACCACCTACTTTGTATAACGTGGCTAACACAGACCTCCCTGAGAAAGTGACATTTAAGCTGGGATCTGTAGGACGAGAAAGGAAAAGAAAGCCATGTTCTCTTTCTCTTATAACCAAGTCGATGGGCACAAAAAGGGTGGAATAGATAATCTACTACTTCCCTGGCCAAGCTAGGTCCACCTATTTCTCAGTGCCAGGGAATTGACATTTAAGGACTTGCGCAGGAGATTTCTTAATCCCAAATGCTGTGAGATAAGGTCATCATATCTTTGGAGGGGGAAAGCTGTTCAAAAGGCTAAGAAATTTGGCCAAGGTGGTACAGAGAGAATAATAGACTTGAGTGAGGAGTGCTGTGTCAGGAAAATAAAGTACTGGTTACATTTACTTTCTAGATGACATATCAATTTTTGTTTGTTTTTACTAGTGTCTACCTTGGACACATTACCTGGAGGAACACAATTTTAAAGCTATCTTAGAGCATCTAAATACATTTAGCTTGACTTGGCAGTTTGTAACCTGATCTTGTGGTTACATTTTTGGTCTCCTGTCTCTTCCCTTCTCTATTCCTAGGATCTTCAGCACTGATATTGGTGTCTGGAACCAGGAAGTAGGGGAAAGACTTACCTGAGAATCTTTCTATGTGTTGATGGAGGTCACTTGTCTTGGCTTGATCCCTTCTTCTGTTGGTTGATCCATGGAAAATGTGCTGCTTGTTGGTTCCAGAGGAGGGCTGTCTTCTGGGTTCATGGGTTGGTTTTTTAGCTGGTAGTGGTAGAGGGGGATCTCCCTGAATCACCTTTCTTATCCTCACTGCATATGTGAAGTCCATTCCTCATTCCATTCCACCAGGGTCCTTTTACCTCAAAGGATTGACTTTGGAGGGGCCATATCAAGTTGGAATGAGTCCCAGCTACTTTCTACATTATCTCCTTGACTGATTCATTCTGGGAAAGTTGCTACTTCCTATACTGACCTCCTACTCACTTTCTTTCAACCCCTTTCTCTTGTAACTCTGTATTTTGGGCATATCTGCCAGTTCAGTGGCTCAGTGGTAAGACTGACCAGTCCCTAAAAGAGGCTGAAAGTGTGAAGCAGGCTCAGGAGCTCTAATTGCATGGAATGGGAGGAAAAAACCCCATCTCCACGTGACTCTATTCTCTCTTGTAGCCTCCTTAATAAAGATAAGAGGGAAATTACTATAAAGGTTTTGTTGGTTCACTCCCTCTTAGAAATCCTGTGGCAGAGCGTAGTCAGTGTCTGTGCTCTTAAGTGTGAGATATCTGTCCAGCTTTGCACAGGTTGAGTTGAGGAGAGGGCCATCTATACTTCATACTCTAGAATTCAAACCAAACCTATGTAGCTCAAAAGCTCATTTTCTTTTCCGCACATGGTGCTACTTCCACTCTATAACATATACTTTGGTCTGAATGTTTACATCCCACTAAAATTCTTGTGTTGAAACCTAATCACTACTGTGATACTGTTAGGAAATGGAGATTTTAGGAAATGAGTAGGTCATGAAGACTCAGCCCTCATGATTGTGGTTAGTTCTCTTACAAAAGAATTCCCAGAGAGTAACCTTGTACCTTCCACCTTGTGAGTACACAGCAAGAAGATGCCATTTTTAAGAACAAGGAAACGGGCTCTCACCAGATACTGAATCTGCTGTTGCCTCCATCTTGGACTTTCCAGTCTCCATAACTGTGATAAATACATTTCTAGTGTTCACAAGCTACCTCGTCCACAGTCTTTTAAATAGCAGGCTGAAAAAATGAAAACACCATATTTTAGAGTTGGAACATGCTTTGGAGAAAAAAGTCCAGGCTGAGAAAGAATACAAGTATGTTTCGTGGAGACATGGAAGTAGGGGAGATGGGTGGATATATTTTAATATCCTCGCACAAAATCTAGGTAGAAGAAACGAAATGGGGTAGATTTGAGGGAGCTGAAGCTAAAGTATCTGAATTTGTGAAATGTCTTAGTGTACTTCACTGATCATCTCCTTGAGAGGGTGCAAGCTCTCGCCACATTCTGCTAAGCTGGCCCTCACCATATGGTGGATGGCCTCAGTGCATTTATTCTTGCATGCTTATAAAGTTTGGGCTTACATTGAGCAAGCAGGGACCTGTACAATCCCACAGCAGGAATGAAGCTGTGTCAGTCAGACTGTATACAACATGCAGAACTCAAACCAACACACTAGTCACAGACTAGAGTCTGATTCTGAGAGCAGGCCCAGGGAGGAGTGATGAGGAAAGAAGGAGATGGAGACCAGGCAGAGGGTCTGCCACCGACAGGAATGAGGTTACAATTCTCTTTTGAGTGAGGGATCCATTTAATTGTTCTTACCCTTGCCATGAAATATTTCTTTATCCAAGACATCCAGCTTCCTATTATCCATATCTGACTGATGTACTCAGATTCTTTATAAATTCTTCTTATAGTCTGTTTAAACCTTGAGTAGCTGCTGTAACTAAATAAGCCAGCAAAGGAGTAAGTTATGTTATCTGAGTAAGGACATCTCAAGTAAAGGAGTGAGCTGGGCTTTAACTCACTTGGTCAGTCACATTTTAAGGTGTTCTGTCTGCACATTACCAGGAAGTTCAGAGGCCCACTGGATCTTTAATCTATGGCCATCTAATGCAACTGATTAGAAATTGTTTTTCCCAAATATTTTGTCTTACTTTTTTGCTGTTCATGTTCACTTATTACTTATGAATATTTAGTGATAAGTGTATAGCCAGTACTTTTATGTTGCTAGATGGAAATACTGTTATGTAACACATTCTGCCTTCAAGAGGCAGGGAAAGAAGATTATATATATATAAAACATATGTAAGATCATAAGTGACTGTTTTAGTTAGCCCTTTCAGTGCTGTGACTCAAAGACCTGACAAGAACAATTTTAGGAAGGGAGGTTATTTGGGGGCTTGTGATTTCAGAGGTCTTAGTGCATAGACAGCTTACTCCATTCCTCAGGGCTCAAGGTGAGGCTGAACATCATGGTGGAAGAGTGTGGTGGAGGGAAGTGGCTTAAGACATGGCTCCAGGAAGCAGAGAGAGACAAACTCCATCCAGGTGTAAAATATATACCCCAAAGGCATGCCCCCAATGACCCCCGCCTCCAGCCACACCTTACTTCAGTTGCCAGTTAATCCCTATCAAGGGACCAACTCACTGATTAGGTTAAGGCTTTTTTTTTTTTTTTTTTTTAAGAGAGAGGAACAGTGAGAGAGAAAGAGAGAATCAATTTTATTTAGTTTTTCATATGGCTTTCATTGCTCTGAGACTCCATTGTGTATGTGGTGCTGGGGTATGAACTCGGGTACTCGTGCATGCTGGGCAAGCACTGTAACCGCTGAGCCAGCGCTCCAGCCTAGGTTAAGGCTCTTATAACCCAATCATTTCACCTCAGCCTTCCTGCATGGTTACACATGAGCTTTTGGGGGACACCTCACATTCAAACTATAACAGTGACTTAAAAAGTGTTGTGAGAATTGAATTATTTTTTCTAAAATGATGATGATGACAATGATGGAGGTGATTGGCACTATTTAGCATTTATTATGTGCAGGGCACAATGCTAAGTATTTTACTTGATGAGCAGGACTTAAACGTGCAAGGCAAAGCAGGAGTTTTCCAGGCAGACAGACCAGCAAGAGCGAAAGCACAGAGGGAAAGACTCAGAGCATATGTGCAAACAGACAAATGTAGCTAGAATGTAGGATACATGAAGGAGAGGAGGTATAAAAAGGCAGAAATAGTACCTAAGGACATGCTGTAGAAGATCTTCATTCCATGGGGAATGATGGGCAGCCATGGATGGATTTTGAGTGATTTCTGTAATGACTCCTACCCTTTCTTATCAAATTTATAATTTTTTCTCTTATGCACAATGCACTGTAAAGTTTTGTAGAAACAGCTGCAGTCCATGTATGTTTCTAAGTATGCACTTTTGCTTGATTATAAGCCTCCTTGAGAGAAGAACCTGGAATAGAATAGGTTCTTTTATGTTGATTGAAGGAATCATCATTGCTGTTAGTATAAATTGGGCTGCAGTGACATTGAAGAGTTGAGGCAGCCCAAAGGCTCAGAAACCATCAATGAGGCACAGTGTGGAGAAAGGAGGGAGGCCACAGAAGCATGTAAGACAAACCCAGAGAAGAAACCCATGAGAAACAATTTGAAAGTTAATATTGACAAAATAATTCAACTATAATTATATACATGTAGCAGTAGCAGATAAGATAGGATGAAAGTGGGGTCAGAACATTATAAAAAGATCCCAGGAGACATATTGCCAAGGTAGCAGGAAGAATTCTACTTAATTGGTAGGGAAGGCAGAACTAACAGAAGTAACAGGAAATTTTGTATCTCATTCAGTTGCTTCTTCTCCCTGGAATTTCCACTTACTCCCACCTTAAGTATCAAATAAATCACCCCTAACTATGATGAGCACCTCAAAGCCTTTGCAACCTACTTGTCCATCAGAGTCTCAAATCGCTATATTTAAGCATGGGCTCTCCCTCCACTCACCTTCAGAGCGTTTGACATCTTTCATTTGCCATGTTCAATTTTAGCTTAATTTATTTTTCTCTTCCTCTTCCCAAATAGGCTCCCTTTGCTCTGTGTTTTTAGTTTTATTCATTTGAATGGAATACATAGGATTAATTTCATGGTAAATTAGTGGTTCACATAAAAACTACTCCAAATCTGGACCTAGTGATGCTCATGGGGCACCTATAGAAGCAAATAAAAAAAATTCTCTGGAGGGATTCTCTTGTAAACCAAGGTTTCGGGAGACTTATACAGAAAAACAAGTCCCATGAAGGATGAACTCATGGGAAAAATCTTACATAAGAGGTTTAAAAAATCAACATGGGACCCGGATAATAAGATGGTTGGAGGTTCAAATACTTTGGATGATAGAAGTCAGCTAAAGACTCCAAAATATGTGTATTTAAATAATTAAGGTTTTAACAGAAGGGATCAAAAGCGTAAGAAAATAACAGTACCATGAAAATAGAATTTGTTTAAGTAAAATAAAATACTAATTGATACTGAAAATTCAGTGACAAAAAAAAAAAAAAAAGCCCAGCAGATTAGATATAGATGAAGAAAAAATCAGCAAATTGGAAAAATCTATGTGAGGAGTTATCTAGCATTAGCACTGGGAAATAAGGACCCAAACTAACAAATAGTGATTAAAAGCATGGAGGAAAATACAAGATACTTAAGTTGTGCCTAAAAGGAATTTCAGCAGAGGAACAGGAAAGAGAATGTTGGGTAGTTAATATTTTAAAAACAAAATCATTAGTAATTTTCACAGTAGGTGACATGTGTCCAGAGACATTAAGTACAATAAGCCTCAGGAAGAAAAATAAATTCAAATCATCACCTAAGTGCACTAGTGTGGAAATGAAGAACAATCCTAAGAAAAACACAATCTTAAAAACTACCCAATATAAGAGAAAAATTATCTTAAAAAATATTTAGATTTATAACAGACTTCTCAACAACCACAGATTAAAGACTAAATGACAATGGGCTAATACATTAATGTTTTGAGCAAAAATAAAAATCATACTAGAAATATATATCCAAGTAAACTACTGAAGAGCTACCAAATTATATATTCCAGAATGAAGATGTGGAGTAAAAGAAGCAATGGTGTCTGTTTCATTATTTATGTATATTTCTATTCTCCTGATATATTTTAAAAGTAAAATGAAAATCATTTATTTACCTACCTATCTAAAGAAAAATAGCTTCGGGCTGTTGACTGTACCATAGATCTTTTGCAATGAGTTAAGTCTTACTTAGACTTGTATTAATTCTAAAGATAGTTTTCTTATTTTACAGAAGGATGAGTCTCAATCCAAAGGGCCTGAGAGACATTCTTTAAAAAAAATGGAAATGAAGAGAGAAACCAGAACCTGACACTAGTTCCCTAGAAAATTACTCTCTGGTCAAAATTTGTAAGTCTCAAAACTTTAGAAAGATATGCTTCCAGAGGCAACCTTTGGCTGAAAACCAAAGATCATTACCAAAAAAGTATTGAAATTCTCTACAAGCAGGTGAATCATCCATTTAGAAGGCAGCCAAAGACTAAGCAGACCTTTCTAAAATAGATGAATGAGTTGGAAAGAATGCTGAGCCTCTGTTTCACATATTTTATTTCTCTGACTAGATACTCCTCTGGGGGTAGAAGGAAGGGCCTTTATGGGATAGTAAAAGTTTGTAAACATATGAAATTAATGAGACATTTCTAAGGGAAGTGTAAGAAGAATTTTTGTGTGGAAAATGGGAAAATGGGAAGAGGGGCTGTTAAAATGATGAATGCTGGGAAATTGATGTTTTTAAACCTGTAAGAAATGAAAGGGTATCAATAAAGAGAACAAGACTGTACTGAGAGATGAAGTGTGGCAATAAAAATCTCTATTTGGGAAAGGGGCTTTCCAAGAAGAAAGACTATAATTCTATCATTTGGCAAAAGTTGGAGCTCTCTTTTGTGTTGCCAGGAAAGATGCTTAAATCACAATTTTTATAGTTTCCTTCAATGGAACTTCAGGAAAATGGCCAAATATGCACAATTGCATATGAATCCAAATCTGAAAGGATGAATTATATGCTGTATTGGGTCTTGAATCCTCAATTTGGCTTCTTCCTTAAGCTCTTGGGTCATTGTTCATCCAGGGAAGATTTATGGAGCCCAACTCTGTGCCAGGCAGTGTGCAAGATGAACAGCAGTCCTACTTCATTTTTCTAGGTCATCATTCTCCTTGGCAATTATTTCATTACTATTCTCTCTCCTTAAACTTCTAATATTTTATCAACCCTCCTCTCTCAGCTTCACTTCATCTCTCTGAAAGAAAGGGATGTTAAAAATAGAACTTTCACAGGTTCTACAAACTTTATCTACACAATCCTTCTTGTCCTGCCCTCTGGATGAATTAACTGGACTTCTACCTGCAGACAGCTCCTCCGCAGTATCGCTTCTCCTCTCATCCAAGATATGACTCTCAGAATTTCCCTCTCTCTCACCTCAGATCTACTGGGATCATTTCCAACATCTCTCAAGCACATTCCTTAATTCCACATGTACCTCTAACCCCATTTATCTGCTGTTCTTTAAATAATGTTGTTCTTGATGATGGTGATGATAATGATAAAGCTTTAACAAAGAGTTGTGTGTATTTACAGTCACCACTTCCTCTTCTCCTATTATTCCTTGGAAACTTCTAATGAGGCTTTCATACCCACAGTTCTACTAATACAACCCTTGTTTAAACCATCAACAACCTTCATGCTGCTTAGTTCAATGGTCATATCTCAATCTTCATTATTTTACGTAATTGATCTCTCTTTTCCTTTGAAACAATTTCTTCACTTAACCTCTAGTTATCACTTCTTTTGATTTGATTCTCTTTCTATCTCAGTAAATTGAACCATCTCAGGATCTCTGATTCACAGCTTTTTGTTCATGCTTTAGCTATCGAAATGCCCTAGGACTGGTTCCTAGAAACTCTTCTCTGTCTGCATGCCCTTTTAGCAGTCTCATACCATCCCATGCCTTTACGTACCATCTCTCCATTGATAACTTCCGGGTTTATAAATCCTATCCAAATTTTCTCTTGCTCCCCAGACCTGTCCAGTTGTCCACTGGATTTCTCCAGTTGGGAGTCCAAAATGAATGCAAAACTCCATTTTCAATTACCAACTCTTCATTCCCACCTTCAAACTCAATCTGTTTCTTCTCTAGTCCTCCCACATCACTGTGGCTCCTTTCTATTAGTTGCTTAGGTCAAAAATCTTGGTCATTTTCAACTCCCTCTCACTACTCAACAACTTTTTGTCAGAAATCTTTTGGGCTTTACCTTCTAAATATATCATAAATCTGATAACTTCTTACCACATTGGGTACTACTAATCTAGTCAAATTTCTATCATCCTTTGCCTGGGCCTCTTATTGGTCCTCTCTGTACACTTACTCCCTGCAGTTGATTCTCCATTGAAGGCATCCTTCTGAAACGTAAATCAGATCACTTTCCTTTTTTGCTTCAATCCTTCCCTGACTTTTATCTCATTTAGGGAAAATAGTAAGTTTTTATAAAGGTCCTGAATGTCATATCATATAATGGAGAGGTTATATTTCTGACCTCATCTTTAACCCCTTTCCTCCTTTCCCTCTACTCCAGCCATGGTGGCCCAAGTACACTCCCACCTCTGCTTTTGCCTTCTGTGTTCTTTCTACCTGAATGCTCTTCCCAAGAGCATTGCTGCCTCCTTCCTTTCCTTTGGGTCTTTTCTTAAACAACACCCTGTTCAAGACCGCTTTGCAAACTACCCTATGTAAGATGGCACCCACTATCATGCACCTTCCTGTATTCATACTTCCTGAGGACATAAAGTTTTCTCTGAATTTCAAGGTAAAGTTTATTCTTGACTAATGGAAAATTTTAAAAACAATTGAGGCTTCATCAACTTGAGATTCTTAATAATTCAGATTGTGTGTTAGTCACACACAACTGACTAAAGTATCTAACAAGAACAACTAAGAGAAGGATAAGTTTATTCAGGGCTTTCGGTTTCAGAGGTGTGGTCTGTGATCGGTTGACTCCACTGCTCTGGATCTGAGGTGAAATAGGACATCATAGTAGATGGACATGGAGGAGGAGTGCTGTACCTTTCATGGTAGCCAGGAAGCAGAGAGAACAAGTAAGGAGCCAAGGACAAAAAATATAACCTTTCAGGGTACACCCCCAATGGCCTATGTCCTCCAGCCACACTCCGTCTGTCTATAGTTACCACCCAATTAGTCCATTCAAATTTTTAATCCATAAAATGGATTAGGTCACAGGTCACATTTCTCATAATCTAATCATCTTGCTTCTGAACATTCCTGCATTGTTATGAGCTTTTGGGGGATATCTCATATCTAAACCATAACAGGGTATAAAAATTATCTAAATAATTTTGCATCTTTTATTTATTTCCCCTTAAACAAGTGCAAACAAGATGTGAGGGGATGCTGTGTATGGGGAGAGAAAACTGGATTGAGATTTAAGTGAGTTAGATTCTAGTCTCAAGTCTTCTACCCAACACTGTGTGCCACTGTGTTGTCTCACTTCACCCTGCTCACCTCCCTGGGGTGAGCTCCTCTTACCATCACTTGCTACCTAGTTCCGTCCTCATAAAACAGGGCTATCTCTGAAAAATCAACCTGATGAGGAATTTTTCTGAATTGGCATCACTTACAGTGAACTCTGTTACAGTCCATCTAATAAACATATGCCAAATAATTACCATGATCAAGACACTATATTAATGATAATATGAAGTAAAAGATACACCCTGCCTTTAGTTCACAGATAGTAGGGGAGAGAATGACATACATGTTAGAATAAAAATAAGTAACTGGGCACAGTGGTGCACACTTGTAATCCCAGGGACTTGGGAGGCTGAGACAGAAGGATTGCAAGCTGAAGGACAGCCTCATCAGTTTAGTGAGGCCATAAAAAATATAAAAATAAGGGCTAGAGTATAGCTTAGTGGTAAAGCACCTAGTACCAAAAACAAAACAAAACAAAATTAACAAACCCAGATAAACAAAAAACAAAAAGTAATTAAAATAAATATGTTTTAAAAGATGATATAGTATATATTTATACTTTACACTCATCTTCAGAAGGGAAATCTGAGCTGAGGTGATTTATACAAAAATATACAAAATCAATAGTAGTAGAGTTGGGGCTTTTCAGAGAAGTCAACTACCTTGATTACTGCGAGGATAGAATGAAATTCATTTCCCCAACATTAGTCCTTTTGAGATCTCAGAGTATAGTCTATGAATCTGGATACTTCTTTCCTATTTTGATAACCCTTGAGAAGTTGTATGAGAGGGCTCACTGGGAGATGTGCCTGTATTTTTGCAGCTTGATAGTGTATTTATACCAATATGCAAAAGTAGTCAGGATTTAAATGCCTAAAGATGAATAGCCTGTCCACCTGTGTACACAATCCAGTGTTTGGACAGGATGAACGCTGATTAATTTAAATCAATGACTGAAGAGGAAGCCCACCACCCCTCCACCCATCCCATAAGAAAAGAGGTAAAGTAAGATCATAAAATTCACAAAGGACACCTGAAAGGATCAATAAAAAGTGGTCATAATTAATGCCTGGGTCAACACAATCTACTTTTGGTTTAACTTAACAAAAATCCTAAGACAGAGAGAGTCACAGGGGTCTTAACACACCCATTCTAACTATGAACTAATTCTCCCATAGGATCAGGGAGGAGAACCTTTCCTAGAAATTCACTTCCCTGATCTTGACCTTGCCCAGTGACTTTGGAGTGAAGAAGAAAATGACTGCCAAATTGAAAGAGAAATCTTTATTCTTCAGCCAGACTTGGATCAGCTGAGGAATAAGACAATGATGCCTGCAGGGTGAATGGCCCTGAGGAGGCAACCCTTGATCTATAGCTGCGACCAACAAGGAGTACCCACGTGGAACAATAGATGCTGGAGGTTTTGTGATGCCACTCTCCTCTAAGGAAGGTCACCAGACCATGTCATAAAATCCAAACACATCTTAGCCAAAAGTGACTTGCCCATCCCCTAGAAATCCTTTACTTCATGCACTTATCTTCAAGTTTGCAGAGTGACACTAGAATTATCACACTTCTAACCCAAGATGCTCTATAAGGTTGGGTAGGCACCAGTATTGCCACTTCAGATGAGAAAATGACTTTCAAAGATGTTCAAGGATTCATCCAAGGTCCCACCAAGCTGGTCTATCAGGGAGAAGCCAAGTGGGCATTGCAAATCTTACAGAACAGGACCTAAAACTCATCAAGGGAAGGTAGTTTTCCATGGTTACCCAGGAAATGGATACCAGTGCTCAGATCTGAGCACAAACAACTGATTGTTAAGCAATGTCAAGGTGAGCAGCCATTGCCCAAGGCATGAACCATGTCATACAGGACAGCATCCTGCTTCCTTCCTTCCTGTCCCTGAATGCCCTGGGGATTTGTCCATCTGTCCTTTTCTACTGCTTTCACTTGGTTTCCCACCTGGGTTCCATGAACTTCTGATATACACACACAACCTCATTCTCTCTTCCCTCCTGAGAATCAGGAATACCCTTCCAGTTTTATAGGATGTTGCTGTTTTGTTTTCAAATTTAATGATTTTGGGGTGAAAATATGATAATGAGGTATCTCATTATCTTAAAATTTTGAAGTGATGGTAGTAATTTTCCTATGACAATAACTCTTACATGCTTAGCATAGGGCGTGACCTACTAGCTGCTCCATTGGTGGTAGGTAGCTTCATTGTTATGATAATTACTCTAGGCCACTGGGCTATTTAGCAGGACCAGTGTATGAATCTAGGTCTTCAGACTCCTTGCCAAGAGCTCAGTGAGGGCTGCCTCACCAGGCTGTGATGTGTGATTTAAGCAACATGGCTAACAGAGGTTGTGAACTTGGGAGAAGAGGGTGTGGAGTTAACAAAAGTGAGACAAATGACTGCTTATCACTCGGGAACAGTCATCTGCATGGATGCTGGAAAACACAAGACTAAGACTGAATGTATATATTGCTTGGCTCACTGACACAAATAGAAAACCTTGAGGATTTATTTGGCTGAAGAGTAAAAGATTGATAAGACAGTGAGGACAGAAGCCACTTTCTTGTCCTGCCTGCTTTGCCAGGGGAAAAATTTTTGTTCCTTTTGGTCCAAAGTGAAAGAGGGGACAACAGGAGATTTGGAGAATCCAGAAGGGACTGGAGGCCTGGGAAAAGTAGAAAGGTGCCTTCCTTAGTTTTGGACTGCTTCTGGACTGTATCAGTTTTCTAGTCTGGCCAAGGAATCCCTTGCTCTCCTCTCTACTCTACCGGGCAATGCCCCATATCAACGCAATGACTCCTGTCTCTGTCCTAGGCCACTGCAAAGCCCAGGGATCCACATTCCCTTCAGCTCCTTCCCAGAAACCCATTGCTGAGACTCCCTGCCGCAGAGGGACCTGCCCCTGCTCTCCCCAGGGGGGCCATGTGGACTCTTTTTTCCTCTCAGCTCCGTGACCCTTGTTCACTGGGTCTTGGATGCAGGGGCTGACCCTGCTTTGTGTCACTGTATGCAGAGCACATTCAGCGGGCAAATGACTTACAGCATGTGCTTTGTCTTCTGCTCTTTCTATTAGGGGTGTGATTTGGAAGATGAATGCTTATAGCATGGCCCAAGGAATTTCATCCTCCTCTGGAAAACTGTGTAGGAGAGAATCCTAATGGACAAAGAATAATGCTTTCTGGGCTCCCGCCAAATGTTTGGGCTTGTTTTAAAAATTCTCTGTATGCACCTTCTCTTGATTGTCACACGCTGGCTACTTTACCACAGCCCCTAACTTGCTGGGGGCGGAGGGAAGAATGATGATAAATGAGAGCATCTCATTTGTTTTCGTGGAGAAACCAGTTTGCAGTGATGGTATGCTAATTCTGTATAAAGCAGCTTCTTGACCACATACCTTCAAAGGCTGCATAGCTCTCAACTCTAGCATTCATTTGGAGGTGGGGTGGGGTAGGACCCAAAAAGTAAAGTGCTAGGGTTACCCAGGTGGAAGAGCAACTTCTTGCTAATGGAAAACAGCTTAGCAGGGTTGGTGTGACACAGGATTTGTTGTCCAATCTGGCTTAATCACAAGTGATTTAACCACCATGAGGCTCAGTTTCCTCATCTACAAAAGTACCCCTCCGGGCTGTAGCAAAGACTGCAGTACTTAAAAAGAGGACAACAATTTTAAAATACTTCCTGCTGGGTTTTTGGAAAGATTTCTTCCCCGTCCACGTGATCTTAGAGAAGGAAGAGAATTTTTTTTGCCTCAGGGAGGAGAAGGGTATTATGTTGATAGGGAGGTGAATTAAAACTGCAAGAAGGGTTCTAAGAAGTTAGATAACTTTCCCTGGACGGAAATTGACAAAATGGTAAGTTCCTTTAAAGGATTCTACATTCATTATGACATCTATTAGGTGGCCAATTGGACAAGGCAAGGTGGTAGCATAATAACTGGATAAGGGCATCGATTTTATTCCAAAATGAGATCAACATGTGGGAATTTGTTGGCTTTGTTGAGCCGAGAAAAGATTGTATCAACCAGCCCTGGGTAAAGCTGCCCCCACAATGGCTAGCTACAGACCCTACCTGGGTATGGGGGAAGGGAAGTCATGGCTCTCTAGTACCAGGTAGCTCTGTAGTGGACAACTAGCTGGTTGTCCAAAGACAAGTGAACATGTTACACGGTACAGTCAGCAGTTAAATGCCACCAGCACCCCAAACCAGACCACTAGAGGTGACCAGCAGGTGAAGTCAGCACCAACCAGACTATGTTTCAATGGCTGCGGACTTCAACCACAGGTAAGAGACTGGTGCGGGACTAGACCTAGCCAACTGCAGAGTCTCAGCTGAGCTTCCCTCTTCAGCTAGATGTCATCTTGGCTTGGGGCAGAATCCAAATGATTAAACAGTTTTCTAAAGACACTTAGGTTCCCCTAAAGAATCTATTTACACTTTATGAGACTGTTTTGAATACAAATACTTTTGGAAATGGAAAGTTTCCCTGTCCACCCCCATCCTCTAGTCTACTAGGAAGGGGATTTAGAAGGCTTAGCTGCAGAGATTAGTTACAGAGAAATAAACAGTTCCAACTGATATGTATACTTTTATATCTTTTTTTCTCATTTTTATTGAGAAATTTATTATTGAACAACCATACACAATTTTAACATAATAATATAAAATGTGTATAGATTTTGAATATTAGAATTACTCCCAGGAGTGCCCCCCCAATTACCCACCCTTATCCCTCCCTTCCCCTTCCCACAGTATCTCTAAAAAAGTATTATTTTGTATATCTTGATAGGTGAATGACTAGAGCATTTAAATATATGTATATATGTATTTCCAAATATATATGAAAAATACATAAATGCTGTAAAAGTTCTGAACTATGATTTCCAAGATATTTTAATGCTTTTTAATGTGTTGATTTTATGGAAATGTTTGCATACTTGAAAACTTGGGACTTAATAGTGTCACAGACAGGAGAAAATCAATACACATGAATTCTTCTAAGTTTAAGTCAAAATATCAAATTGGGTAGAAGTTTTCCCTGTGAAAATTTCCTTATTTCTGGCATATTAAGTGTACTAACCCAGATCAGAAAGACAGTGTGCACATACATGTTTGTCATAAATCGATTTTAACACTGAAAAAAAGAAAATTGGTAATAGGTCATTATCTTTTCATTTTTTTTTATGTTGAACATAGTTAAGATTTTTTTTTTCCTTAGTGCTTCATAAGTAGGAGGGGAATGAAGACATTGTAAAAATGTCCTTTATTCTAGGATGGTGACATTTGCACCACTTGTGGTGTTCCTCATTATTCTCCTTCCTAGTGCTCCACAGTTTGGGTCAACTCTCAATGCGTATTTGCTACTGCCCCTTTCCAACTTTATTACAGACTTCTCCCAATTGTTTTGTCATTCTTCTTCATTTAGTTCATGTAAATGCCCTCCATGAAATAATTATTATCTCCATTTTGAAGACAAACAAATAATGGACCAACAGACTTAAGAAAAGACATTACTAAATATTTATTGCACATTGAAAATGATGAAAAATTTGGTCTGAGCCACAGTCCTTATTTATGGTATGATTCTCCCAGGAGGCCTGATCACTGCATCTATAATTTGGGGGTTAAAGGACAGCAAGAAGGTTGAGTGCCAGAGTGCTTTACCCTGGTCTGTCAATCATGATACTCTAAGAACTGGGCTTGGTGGTGGGGAAAGGAAATATGGCTGTCTTCCCTGCCCTTTCTCCTTCTGAGAATTCTCCAAAGAGGATCACTAACCACTTTCATATCTGAGCAAGAAAAACACACAAGGGTTCCTCTTCAGAAGGTAAAATGCGTACCCCTTTTCCTACCATCAAAACTGAAGATGAGGCTTCTCGAAGAACTCCCCTCAAATTAGAAGACCATAGCCCTGCAACGCTACTTAGAAGGTGTCTTTCAAAACCCCAGTTTTTCTCCAGATTTGAATTCTCCCTCATTGTGCGTGTTGTGGGATGGGGCTTGACAGGTGATGGTGGTGACAATATGGCGACTTGCTGTTTAAACCCACAGCTGTTGAGCATTTCAAATACATTAGCACCAAATTTAACAATTAAAAATCTAATTTTGATCCTTCTTCAAAACCCACTCCACCTAGAAATTTATTATGTGAACAGAAATAGGGATAGGATCATACTCCCTATCAGTCTGAGGAGACTAGGAAGTGACTTAATTGATGGTTTTAAAATTTCTCCTCCCCCAAAGGAAATATTACAGGGAAGGGCAATTCCTACAACAGCCAAATGCTTACAGCTCTGGATGGAATAGAGGGCTGACAGGAACTCCACCCTCTTTCTTGTTCTTTCTGACCCTCCCACACATCCCTGGGACATTCTTTCAGAATCCTGGGGGCTCTATGGAGTGTAATTTGGAAATCACTATGTACATAAAAAATGTGAGCAAGAAAATCACACTTGAGGAATTATTACCAAGGGCTCCCATAAGCGTCATGCTTATACTTTGGAGAATTATGATTCATTAACCAAATAGGAACTTACCACCATTTCTTCAAGAACACTTTATCCCAGGAATACTACACAGAGTGGATTTATTGCATTGCCGTAGATGCCATAGTAAATTTTAGCAAATACTGACCTTGAGCTTTGGTTCTACTTCAATATTCAAATCAGATACATTTTTATTTTCCAAGAAACTGTGCTAGATTTAACAGGAGTCATTAAAATGTCTGAAAACAGATGTATATCAGGGAATTCCCAGCATAGACAGTATGAAAAGGCACGGATATGTAAAAGTATATATATAAAGTGAAATAACAATAAAATGTGTAACAATTCAAGAGACATGAAGAGATGTTGCAGAACAACATTTGACTGAAGGCCAAGTGCATTATCCAGGAAATAATTTCTGTAAGGATTCAGTACTAACATTGCCTTGGCTCACAGTGGCATCCTAATTGTAGCATCTAGAAAGATGAAGGAGGTCCAGTTCTGATCTCTGTGCTTCTGGTCACATCTCAGCTGGAATGTTGACTCAGTCCTGGGCCCTTTGCTTTAAGAGGAGTATGGTCCAAGGATGCTAAAATCATGTCCTGTGAAGAAGTGTCCCTAGAGTCGCAGCTACTTTGTCAGGAGAAGATGGGGTATTGTGTGATCCTTCCTTCCACTAGGGATTTTCATAAAAAAGAACACAGCCAGTCTCTCTACAGCTCTTTTCTTACTTCCCTCCATCCTCCCTTTTCACCTCCCCAGTGGGGTCGACAGCAGGGGGTGCTGTTGATACAGATTACAATGTGAAATGTGTCCCTTAGGGCTCAGTCACTGCCATTTTCAAAAGGGAAGTAATTTTTGCTTGTGTCTCCAAAAAGTAGATACAAATTAAAGGCTAAAAAACAAGGCAGTAAAATTTGGCTTAAGCTAAGGACATTCTAATAGTGGAGGAAGACAGAATAGACAAGTCTAGATGTAGGTGTCTGGAAAGGGCTCTTGTAGAAGGGGGTCCATGCCTCTGAGAGTCATCATAATGATCATAACCGGTTGAATTGTGCTTTTATGACATGACTGACCTTATAATTTCTTATGTTCTTCACAACTGTTCTTCTCAATCACCACAACAACACTCCCAGGTAGGAACTGTAAAACTGAAGTGTGGACAAACCCTGTCGTTTTCCTAAAGTCACACAAAGCATAAATAAAAGAGCTGGCATTTGAGCTCAAGTTTCTCCTATTCCACAATATAAAGTCTAAGTCACTCTGCCATGTTGTCTCTCAACAAAGGAGTTACGGAAACCCTATCTTCCTTAGAGCATCTGATTGTCCAATTGTCCTGAGCTTGTACATCAAAGGATAGCATTATTCCAGAACAAGGATAGGAAAGCCGGATGGGTCTTGCTCCCACTATTCACTCGAGTTCCCACTGTTCGCTGAAGTTCAGGGGTGAACCTGCACACCTGGGCTCCAGATGGAGAAATCTGCTTGTCATGTTGCATATGCCTCCAGATCCAGTCCCATCGCTTCAGGAATCCAACGCATGAATGATGTGCTGGATAATTTTATGGTGTCATTTCCCAAGTGCCCTCTCCAAGAATAATACTTTAGGGAGGCAAGATGTGGCCTCACAGGATATTTCTGAGCTGCTTGGTGGGAGCTGAAGGTAGTGGAGCCTATCAGAGCCACTCAAGTGCCCACTGTCACTTTGGAAATGCTGAGATGAAAGGGAGAGGCAAAGCCCTCAGCTCTGTGTGCCTATGACAGCTGCAGCTCTCCCATTTCCAAGGCTGTGTCTGTGCGGGGAAGACTACGGTGAGGCCTCACCAAGGCTGTTAGTGCTAAAACAGATGTGCCTTCTGCTCTCACATCTTAGGTGGCCACTTTCACTGGGTGGAAAAGGATAATCTAAACCTTCCTGTTCTTGCCAAAATAACCATGTGTAGGTCTTTGTTCTGCATGCTTCTGGAACACACAGATAGATTTCCAAGTACTAGGAACCTCCTGTCCTGTTCAGTCTTTGGACAAACTCTTGTTCTGCCCATTTCACCCCAGTTTCCTGAAACCCTGGCAGTAGGGCTCCCATGGCTGGAGCTTGTGAGAGCCTCCTTTGTGAGGAGAGTTTTCACAGCTAAAGCCATCAAGACAAGCTGTGAGGGGCACTAGGCTTCCAGCCAACTTCTGCAATAACAGATATTGCCTTGGCTGTCTGGCCTGAGAGGTTGCCCTTCTTCAGATCTGCTGGTCTTGTCTGGCTCCATTCCAGGGAGGAAGGTGGAGGGATTCCTGCCCTTAGGCTGCAATAGGCTTTACCTGGTAGGGTGGAGGATGGCAGAGGACTGACCTCTTTCTGGTTCAAAAACTTAGGGATTCTTTTGCCCATTAAGTTAATAGAGAAATAAACTAGGGAGCAATAAAACCAGTCCTCCAAAGCAATCCAAACAGGGAAGCTAGAAATTTATATTCAAACCTTTTCTCTATTTTCTTATGCCATGAATTTCAGGCATTTGTGGCAGAGAGAGAAATAATGGAATGAAATGGATTTATTAAAAAAGAAACAAGTATATTAGAGAGTTAAATAGAGAGGCAATGTGATAAAGTAGAAAGAAAACTGGACTTGGAGCAAGAACATTCAGATTCGGGCTTGTCTCTGCACGCCTGTGTGGCTCTAGGCAAGTTGTCTTTTAGTTCTAAGACCTGCGTCTCCAAGGTTCCTTTCCACTGTAACATTAAGACCTAGGAGTTCTGCTTATATAAACAGAATCCTCCCAAGGCCATGATTATTCCCATAATCAAGAACTACTTTATTAAGTAAGCACCAGTGTGTGATTTTCTGAAGGTAAGAGCAAGCAGGCATGGTCCTTATAGGTTAGATAGTTGTGACATGGACCAATGGCGAAGAATGTGAGGTCTAAAAAAATGGACTCATTCATAATATGGATTCATAATATGAATATTATAGATTGAAGGAGCCCCGCCCACCTCATAAAAGTTCATATTATAAGACTGAATGCTAGGGGTCCTTGGAGCTGCATTTTTCTACAGGAGAAACTCAGCTCAGAATGGTCCTTCCGTTTCAATTGCTCAGACAGTGAGACAAACAGGGATTCTCCAGATGGGGCATAACTGGAGCATCTGCATGGCAGAGCTATGGCCCATTGCCACCTGCAACAAACACAAAGGGGTAATGGATCAAGCAGAAGGAACCCTTCTGGGGTTGACCATTATAAATGCTGAAGGCCCAGACTGCATGGCTGCACTCACTGAAATGAATTTCCTTTCATGAATGACCTTTGTTGCCTTGAGGAGATTAGATCATTTAAGTAACTTAACCAACATTCAGTAAGGAGAAGAGTCAGGATTGAAGCCCAAGCCACCTGACTCCAGAGCCAGCAGTTTTAACTACCATTCTATGTTAGCTGCTCCAGAATGCTTCCCTCCAGAGCAGCAGTGACAAAGGGATCAGCAACATGAGCCATTCTCAAGCCAGGCTGCATTCAGGACTCTCCCTGGGAGTCCATGTTTAGGCTCATCCCCAGAGTTCCCAATTTTCTTGTTTTTGGGAGGGGCCTGGACATCAATACTTTTTGACAGCTCCTTCTGAGTGATTCTAAGTGCAGTGAGGCGGGCGAGTCACTGATGTCCATCATGAAAAATGTCAGACCCCAACTAGACCAAGCTCATGTTTAAGGCTGCCTTTATGGTCTGGCTTCATGTCAGATTGAACTGATTGGTTAGTAGCTTATGGAAATAGATACAAATCATCAAATCCTGGAAAGGCAGATGAGGCTATGGACCCATGAGAATTCTGATTTTGGTGAAAATTCTATGTAACACATGCCTCCATTGGAGAGGTCTCCTAGGGGAACACCACCAGGAATTCCTTTTGGCCTTAAAGAGTTACATGGATGTTTGATGCAAGAAGATAAATTTAACCACATAAGTTTCTATTGGTGAGTGAATATTCCTTCCTCTTTGGTTTTCAGGAACAGGGATTTTCCCTAAAACCCCCCTCACTTCTTGCCTCAGCGCTAATGTCCCATGGAGATGGGGTGAGTCACTTGATGGTGACTAAGGAGCATGAATCTGTGAGGGTGTCTCAGGCTCTTCTTCCTTCCTTCCCCTCCCATTGAAGCCAACAAAACTCATATTCTGCTCTACTCTGTCATGATCCACATGGTTCCTTGGGTTTTTCTAAGTCTGCTCATAAGGGTGGTAATACTTCCTAACCCCAGTGAGCACAGCTAGCGATACTAGGAACCTTACCTGTTCTCATGAACCAAGGTGATATTTTGACTTCCATTTCTTAATTATTCATAACTTGGATGGGAGAAAGAGAGATATATATTAAATTCTTAAATAAATCCCATACGTTCCATCTGAAATGTCATTTTCCCCCAACAGATTCTTCACATAACTAAAGAAGCAAGAAAATACTACACATTCCCTCTCTACTGATACAATCCCACCGTTATGCTGCAACCCTCTCATAATGTATTAGATTTTTCTTGAATTAATAATCATCAAACCATTTGTAATCCATATGTTTCTACCCATGATTGGCAACCAGAATTTCAGGATTAATTGAAAGAGCTATGAAGAGCCTTTTGGACATTTCCCCAAGAATTTCCATAAATAGCAGGAAGGAGGAGTAGTAACCCTGGGTTTCAGCTGTCCCCATTGCCATGTCAGATTGTGATACTTTCTTTCCTACATGGAGGCCAAGAGGAATGTCCTTTCAAGTCTTCCAGAGTCTGTGTGACATGAAAAGCTTATTTTAGTAAAGGGAACCAGACCCTTGTCATCTGACACTAACAACATGTCCTTTCCTTGCAATACTGGGGACTGGAGGAGGAGGAGCAGGTAACTTTCAGCCTACACAAGTCATATCATCACAGTTCTGGAATCTCTCTGAAGCATGGCGGGTTGCAGGGTGGAATTCCACAGGGCACGTGTCCCTCTTGGACTCCATCCAAAGAAGTAAGTTATCAGAGGGACCTCATTATAACATGGCCGCAGGGATAGTATTGTTGGCAGGCCTCAGGGTAACTGGTAAAACGCTGGCGCTTGTCGGTTTAATCATCACTTGCTTGTTCATACAGTCAAGCCTCACTTACATAAGAATCCACAGCCCAGTTTCTCACTCATCCATCCCTTATTCCTCCTTGCCTGATTGAGCTTCTGGCTTGTCCTTTGGGCAGCTCTGGGTTTTGGGACAAAATGATTGCCACTTGTTTGACATACCTAATCCAGAGGATTTTCTCATGATCTGTAGTTTTCTATCACCGGCACCTCTGCTCCAGGTCACACTTTGGGCTCACTGAGGTTGCTAAAAGCCTAAGGATTCTATTAATGGATGTGGGTTCCCAGAGGGGTCAGACACCAAGGTCATATCACAACAGTGAAAGGAAAAGCCCATCTGGCCAGGCTGGGTGGTAAGAGGCCTTCAGAATCCACCTTGAGACTCTCTCTGGCTTTAGCCTGAAAACCATCTTGGCTTCATCCACTAGCGCAAGCGATTTAATGACAGTTTGCAAAGCACCAAGCTTAAACAGAAAGAAGAGCTGAGCAGGGCTCAGGAACTTGGGCTGCAGAAGAGCTGCTTTAAGCGCAGGTTATTTTTCTATGGTATTTGACGAGAGAACAATCCAAGTAAGAATTTTCCTTTTGTTCCTCTGGCCTCTGGCATTGTTTACTTTCTTTTTATTATTCTGAACAGCACTTAGAGCTCTGGCAGACTGTCTATCCTAAAATATTATTGTCAGAGGTTTATTTTTCAGCTGTTTCAAATCTTATCCTGTAGAGCCAGTGCTATGCCTGGGCTCATCACTTTACCTCAGAGGAAATAAAGTTCACTCCTTCAGTGACAATATTGATTGTCTACAGCTTCAAAATTTCTACACTGAAGTGGCAGACTTCATTTGAAAATCTGTTTTCTCTCATCAAAAAGGACTCTGGGTAGAAATCCCCACTCTGCTGGCATCTGGGGAATGATCTGAGGGCTGTATTTTGGACTATCACTGCCTTCTGTCAGGTTTTTACTGCGTGGAGCGTATGTCTTTGCCAGTGTTGGTTTTTGTCAACTGTGGTTTTGAGACAATGAGGTTTGATATTTATGTTTGCAATTTTGAAACTTCACAGGCTTTTAACATTTGCAAAATTTAATGCAGTCCTCCAAAAAGTAGGTTGATTTTTCTGTTGTCCACAGTCTCCAACAGGGGATGTGTGGGGTAGCACAGACTAGGTGCTATCCTTCTGAAACATGCACAGAATGTCAACACAGAAAAAAGAGCCCTTCCACTCTGTAATGATTTGTGAAAAGCTCAGATAATTTTTCAGGCGTTTTGCTGTTACCTGAGAGGCACACGCATGTAAAAGAGAGTAGCATCATGGTCACAAGGTCAAACTTTGGAGCTGGACTGCTTGAGTCCAACAAATCCCAGCTGCTGAGCTGCAGCAGATGGAATGGTCCCCCTCCAAAGATATGCATGCCTCCTAATCCCTGGAACTTGTGAATGTGACCTTATTTGGGAAAATGTCTGTTCAGATGTGATTATATTAAGGTCAAGATGAACTTATCTTGGGTTACAAGGGCAGGTCGTGGATCCAAGGACAAGTGCCCATAGAAGAGACAGAGAGGGGACACAGACACAGAATGGATGGGGGCAGATTGGAGTGATGCAGGCATAAGCTGAGGAGTGCCTGGTGCTATCAGAGTTGGCAGAGGTTCTCCTCCAGGGCCTTTGGAGGAAGCATTGACCTACTGACAACTTGATGTTGGGCTTCTGGACTGTTGAGCTGCAAGAAGTTTCTGTTGTTTTAATCCACTCAATTTGTTAAGATAGCCATAGAAACTAATATGACACCTACTTCCTAAGTGACCAAGTTTAACTTCCATGAATCAAAACTCTCAGAGCCTCCCAGGACTGCTGTGAAGATATACTTCCTTAACACAGGTGACTAGCTTAGACAGGACCTGATACCCAGTGTGTGCTGGACGAGTGTTTCTGTCGTGTCATGGCAACTGTCATTCAACGGGGCTCAGGTTTCAGCCCAGTAAGTGCTTCTTCTGGAAGAACCTGCTTTCAGCTGATCTCAGTGTCTCTACAACATTTCCCAAACAGCTGAAGAAATGTGAAGCAGGACCAGCAGGACCCACAAAAGCCATTATTTAGATGCCTCTAAATCTGACTGTTTTTGGAGAAGTGCAGCTCCTGGGACCTGAACAGGGTACTTGTTAAAAGCCACATTTATGCTTCCTCAAACCTCATGCCATCTATGAGTCTTGACCCACCTGCCTTGGTAAGGACCCACTCTGGTCTGGGGGACTGCTGCCTGTTTGCTTGGAGATGGCAACTGGGACGGGTCTGTAGGGAGGGGACTTATTAAGGAATTTGGAAGAGATTGGTGCTGAGGAGGTTGCACTTTCTGGCCTGAAATATGCTTTCTTTCTCTCAGGATCCCAGCCATATTTTGCCATGAATCATAGCAGGAAGTGATTCTAAAACAGGAGTATCCCTTAAGAAGAAATCACAGATGTAAATGCGCCACATCTTAGAAAATTCCGAAAATTGTAGAGCATAGAAGTGTTCTATAGACCATTTCAACTAATGCTTCCATTTCATGATCAAGGAAAATGAGGCTCAGGCTAGCACAGCAGCTGATCCAAGCATCCTTGAGTTGATGGTGCAGCCAGCCCTCTCTCAGGCTCCTCACTCAGGGATGTTTGGACGAGTAAGTAGATCTAGGTATGAAAGATGTCAGGGACCAGAGTAAGTAGATCTAGGTATGAAAGATGTCAGGGACCAGAGCAAAGATTGGGGCTTGTACCTTCATCACTGCCAGTCCCGGGGCTTAGTTTGAGCATCACCTAAGCTTGAATTGTGTACAGAATGGGCCAACTCTTAGCTAGCCCAGCTTCTTTCTGACTTCCTGGGGCTACCCAGAGCACAGACAACATAGGGCTGAGTGGGTGCAATCTGTCATTGGGCTTATATCTCTCAGCATGTATTCCAAAAGCAACAGCAACCAAAATTTCTTTTCAGGTTAGTTGGGGAAATTCACATATTTATACCTATTATAATGCCTGATGTATTGTGGATATTAAATATATGCTAGCTTTTATTATTTTTATTACTACTAGAATGGCTATTTACTGTAGCTTTGCTTTGGTTAGATACTTTAAATTAATATAGTAAGAATGATCTACCAAACAGAATATGTGAGCATGAACTCAGGAATTGAACTGCTAGGGTTCAATTCCCGAGCTGTGTGACCTTAGATACATTCTTTTATTTCTCTCATCTTGATTTTATAGGATAAGGAATGGAATCCCTTTCTTCCTCTATAAACTCATATATAAAACTAGGATTTCTGATTTTATTTCATACATAAATTCAGGATGGCAGCAGTGTGTGGCTTATGCGGATGCTGTGAAGATTAGGCAAATTAATACATGCAAAGCCCTTAGTGCAGTGTTCAGCCCCTAGGATGTGCCCAATTAAGTGCTCTTCCATGTATTATTTTTACTCATCCCATTGGATGGTGGTAATGATCAAACAGGATAATGCATTGAAAAGAAGGCAGCAGGTTGCCCTGGGAATTATCACCATCACCTTTTTCAAATGGCGGGGTCTCCATCCTGCCATGGTCTGCCCTTGTAGTGATTTAGCAGCTAGTGGTTACTGAGCAGGTACATGGTGAGGGGAAGAGTCTGAAGGATGTGTATGAGCTGGAAGACAGGTTTCTGAGAGTCTTTTCAGAGGAGTTTCTAAGATCAGTCATTTGAAATCAAACTAGGTCTGTGGAGGACCCTAAGTAGAATGGTTGCCTGGCTCCTAGGGCTTACTCTTTTTCTGAGAGTGGGCCTACTTGCCAGATATTGTTCTCTGGAGGTGACACCTTTTTAATAGGCGCTGTGTGTTGGCCACAGCTGACTGACTCTGTACTCTGTAGCGATCCCCTCCCATGTCCCCAGGATTTTTCTTTTCTTTGTTTTTTGCAGGGCTGAGAATTGAACTCCGGGCCTTGCACATGCTAGGCAAGTGCTCTGCCACTGAGCTAAATCCCCAGCCCCTCCCCAGAATTTTTCAAACTAGATCTTTAGTCTGGTGGCAGAGCCATGCAATGATGGATGGGTAGTTTTCAGCAGTCAACTTTATCCCTACATCATTGTTTGCAGTAAGAGATAATGAAATTATAGGGGAGAAGGGAGTAAGCATCTGGGGAGGGCCCTAAGAACACCTGAAGCCACAGAACTCAGTTGCATCCCTGCCCCTTCCAAGTAATATGACAGGGCCCATATCCTTCCAATACACTCCATGTTTTACTTAAGAACTCTGATTTTGTATTTTTGTTACTTGGAAATAGCAGGCACCTCTTTCTCTTTCTAGATCAGCCCAAGTACCTCCTGTTCTGCAAACATTTTCCTGACCTCCTCCTCCACCACACCACATCACATACTTACCTTCCCATGACATTCCTTAATCCCTGCAATTCCAAGATTTTTGAGATCAGAGTCTGGGTGTGATGTGCCCCAAATTTCCACTACCTGACCTAGTGCAGTAACTCTGTTTTTAAATGCATATGTAAAGGATATAGAGGGCAGGCAAATAGCAGCTGGTTGGTAGGTCAGGTTACCTTTGAGATCTTTTCCAAATTGGAGACTCTTTGATGCTAAACTTATTTGTAAAGGGAGAGTCTAAAGAGGTTCAACTGATGCTTCCAGAACTCCACAGGTTCCTAGTATCAATTTTATATGATTCAAATTGTGATTCCTTATTTATGCTTTGCCTCTTTCTTAATCTGGAAGTGCTGCTAGCACCAATGTTATGACTTGGGGTCTTATTAGATTCACCCTGAGGTTCACAAACGGAGTAATCAGGGGTGAAGGAGGAAAGCAGACTTGCAAATGAGAGATGATTTTGAGACGAGCATAAATTCATGCTATGTATCTTTGAGGGAGAAATTGCCTAAAGTGGATTGAATTATAAGCCATGAAAGTCAGAGGGAGGGGAGTCAGCATCTGCAGGTGCCTCATGTGATCAGACAACTAAATTGACAACTAAGTTGTCTGAAGCCATAAAACATTAGAATTTTCTGTTCCTGACAACCTAAATGGTTACTTTCTCAGGAAACAGCCTGGGTGGGGAGAACCAGGCCACAAAGGGTTGAGAATGACTAACTACTTCATTTCATGGAGAAAGACATGGGACTTTGGAAGATTTCTTCAAAGCCCTTCATTTGGTCTTTAACCCTAGACATCAAACTTCTAGATGTTTTTCCCCTGGACCATGGAACCCTTTCTTTGGGACAAGTAGGGAAAGAAATATCAAAATTTTTGTTACTTACTGTTTATTCTATCTATCCCAGTCAAGAGAAAATCTATGCTTTGAAAGATTAAACACAAAGCGCCAACCTCATTACCTGTAGCACTTCTCCCTATAGGTTGGATGCTTCTTGCCTTTGATACGAAGAAATAGTCTGATAGGAGTATAGTCTGGTGACTGTTTAATGTCTGGGCCTAAAACGTTAGTCAATGACACTTGCAGTCATCATGGTGGTGAGAAGCGGGGATTCTGGGATTGGCCTGCCTAAATTCTGATGGTACTGATTTCTAGATAAGTGCTTGGGCATGTTATCTGACTTGTCAGATCCAATCTCTTAGGCAATAAAGTAGGAAAATGACAGCACCTATCTCACTGAGGCATTGCACGTTATCATTTCATTCTCATCATACCTCAGAGTCTGGCATTCAGTAAGCTCACTAACATTAGCAGTTAGTATTATTGAATATTAATAGTATTCCTAACATTAAAGTGGGAGCAAGCAAGGGTACCTGTTCTGCACTGACCAGAGAACTTGTAACAAGGAGAGCGTAGGTGAAGGACTCAGGTCTTTCCCTGAGTTCACTCCACTCTAAAGAATTTAATGTTGGGACAAAAGATCAGAAAAGGCCAACTCCAAACTGATGAATTCCATGGGGACTTTTCCTCCATTGTAAAACATCTGTTATGCTTTCAGTTTTCACTGGCCATGGTCATTCCATGCCAGCCATGAACTGGGGGAACATGCACCATGGTAAACCCAGCACCTCCCTGGCTGAGTCTTTTCCAGTCCTACAAACCTGGGTGGGCAGGAGGGCAATGTCATCAGGCTTCCCTAGCAAATGCTTACTGAGCATCACAGGGACCCTCACTCTAGGGAGCTGCACATGCTCATAATCCAACTCAGAAAGTAGTTGGAAATAACTGAGCTACTCTTGAAAAAAGGACTCAAACTCATTGGAAGAGCCTAAGAAGTTGATTTTTCCCCCTTTTCTGTAACCACAATTTATTGAATAAGATTTCAGAGGACAATAAAAAAAAAAACAAGTTTGTAGAGACACCAGGAGATTGTGTAAATAATGTGCAGTAATATCTGGAAAAGATATACCAAAGCTAATGGAGCCCCAAATGCCTAACTTTGCTTTGCAGTCCATACCCAGCCCAAACTCACACTGAATTAAAACATGGACTGTATAATCAAGTACACAAAATGCCTTTAAAGTTCTTCCATAAACTTGGAAGAAAAAAAGAACAGTCTGTTTAGAGCTACTAAGGCAAAATTCTTTTCTATGGGTTTATAGGCACTAGTACAAGTGGTCCCCAAATATTCTTTTTTAAATTGTTTAGTTACAAATAAGAAAGAACAGATTCTACCCTTATAACTTCTACCCTGATGCAGCCTCCAGGCACAAAAGACAGAATTCTAGGAAAAAAGGGAGAGCTTAATTCCAGGCTTCTGATAGTGAAGTTATAGTTTGACTGAACATGGATTACATATAAATCCATCATATTTTTCCCTTGAGAAACCACACATTATTCAACATCTTGAATGCTTTATAGTGGATTTGTTTAAAAAATTCTGCCTTTATTTTTGGACTTTTATCATAATTTTTGTTTTTATTTCTTAAATTTTCTTTTCCAATAAGTGAGAGAATCAAGTTGAATGAGCGAGAATATGTAATCATCTATTTATTATAGAAATTTGAGGAATTATAGCTTTCTTTAGGAGCTTGTTCTCATTCCATGTGTTGAAATCTAGCAGTTTCTACATGTCGGCAAACCTAGTCCCAGGGCATGAAGAAGTGGATAATTTTTGGTTCTTGCTCTAAGAAAGCTCACTGCTGCTGCAATTCAGTTGAGCAATGACCCAGGGATGCGGCTCACAAAGGGGAAGGAAGTGACTGTGGAGAGTGTCTGTTAAATAACTGGAGGCCCAAAGTAAATGCCATTGACTAAGTCACCCTAGCTCCAAATCTATCATAAGCAAGAGTGACAATGTGGAAATAGCCGTGCAGGCTGCATGGTGAATTTGTCCTTTGAGTATTCCTTCATTACCACTCGTAATGCTCCGACCCTGATTACATAACATGAAAATGTATGGGATGAAGGAGGACAGGGACATTTGTCCTTTATCTCACAGCCTCATGAGAGATCGACTCATCTGCATATATAATACTACCAATTAAATTGATCAGACAATAGCTATATCTTTAAAGGTACTATATAATTGCATTTATAAAAAAGTATTCACAATCATTTCATAAATGTTTCCAGTATGTCTATGGGTAAGGATTATTATTCTCATTTTGCCAGTGAAGACTATCTCCCTAAATATAGAACTTGATCTTACTAGCATGAAAAAAATACACATTTAAGCATGAAAGCATATTTTGATCATCAAACTAGAAAAGATATACATAGCATCAAATTAACAAGATATCAAAAATAGGTTTTGTCGTACCTTGGAAAGTTTGCATTGAGATGGAAATTCTCTTTGTTCTAATGGGAATACACATTGAGCTTTTCCAAAGAGCAGTATATAATGTGTACTAGACCTGTAAAAGTATTCATACCTTTGGACACAATAATTTCATTTCTGAGATTTCCTCATAAGGAAGTAATAAGAAATGTGGACAGGGGTTGGAGCGGTGGCTCAGTGGTTACAGCACTTGCCTGGCATGCACGAAGATGCAGGTTTGAACCCTAGCACCATGTACACAATGAAGTGTTGGAGCAATGAAAGGCACATGAAAAACTAAATGAAATTGATTCTCTCTCACTATCCCCTTCTCTCTCTCTCATTTTTTTTAAAAGAAAGAAATGTGTACAAATTTTGTATACAAAGATGTTTCTCTCAATGTTCTTTATAATGGTGCAAGCTTGAAAATGGCCTAATGGGTTAACTACAGGAAAATAGCTATACTAGATCTACAAAATGGAATATTATGGAGCCCTTGAAAATGTTTTTGAAGCAGTTTTAGTGACATGAAAAAAATATTCACAATGTAATGAAGTGAAAAAAAATAAGAAAAAGGATTTAAATAATAGTATGGTCCCATAAAAACATTATGAAAATCCATTCAAATTAAATTAGAAGAAAAAGAAACTTGATTAAATTTCTTAAAGTCACACAGCTGCCAGACAAAGGAGACAGCACCTAAACCCAATTCTTCTGACCTAATCCTAATGTCTCCTTCCCCATACCATGATGTCTTTGAAAACATTTGGTGTGAGCAACACGTCACTGCTTGTTTAAATTTTTAGAAAACAAAGCATTCGTGGAATTATGCTAGGGCCTATTACTACTTTGATAGATTCAAGGCTACAAGCAAGTTTTGGAGTATTGCTCAACGTTTCCAACTCTGCAATTGCTGACCCTTCATTCACATTTAGGCCACGCAAGTACACTCAATTCACTGTTAGGACTCAGTTTCAAAAGTGTATCACCTGTACTAGCTATAAAACCCCTCTTAGCACAGAAAGTCATAAAGAAGAAGGAACCAACATAGAAGATGACCTGACCTGGAAAGGTTGTTTTTGTCCCCTCCCCCTGACCCCGGCAGTTTCCAAATTGAACTAAATAGCAAAATAACCAGGGTGATCTTCTAGAAATTCAGATCTAGTTTCTGACACAAGAGATGCTATTTTAGTAAGCCAAGGGTGGGGCCCTGGGCTTTGTATTTTTTTTTTTTTTTTAAGAAAAAGGGACAGTGAGAGAGACACACACGGAGAGAGAATTAATTTTATTCAGTTTTTCATGTGGCTTTCATTGACCTGACATTTTGTTGTGTACGTGGTGCTGGGGTTCCAACCTGTGTCCTTGAGTCTGCTCCAGCCCCTGGCCTCTGTATTTTTAAAAGCACTCTGGGCAGGACCATCTTTAAACCATTCTAACCAGTGGTAGAAGTATGTCTGATGAGGTCTCTACAAGCACAATGAATTATACATGGTGATTACACTGTTTAAAGTTAGAAAAACTCCTCCCTAGAACCAGGATTTATTAATAACTTGAGTGTTCTGACCACTGAGTTCTGTAGCCAGTTGGCTTTATCTTGCAATGGTTAATGGGGTAATTGCCTTGACTTCCATGACTATTTGTATTGGTTATTTGTTGCTACTTAATGAATGATTCCCCAAATCTTAGTGGCTTCAGATAATAAATATTTTTTTACTACTAGTTTCTATGCCTCAAAAATCTAGGCCCAGCTTAACTGGGTGCTCATGGTCATAGTCTGTCTTGAGGTTGCAGGCAAGGTGATGTTCAGGGCTGTGGTCTCATGGAAGGCCAGAGAGGGGAAGGATAGAGGAGGGAATCTACTTCCAGGGTCACTTCAGTAGTTACTGGAGGTCTGTGCTCCTCTCTACTGGACTAATTCATAGCATGGCAGCGGACTTCCCACAGAAAGAGTGTTCAGAGAGAGCAAGGATGAGCGAATGAGAACAAGAGAAAAGAAGAGAGAACAAGAGGGACAGAGCAAGAGACTGTTCCCAAGATGGAAGCCACATCTTACAATCTCATCTGGGAAGTGATATCTTGTCACTTTCTCATGTATGTTAGAAGTGAGTCAGCTTCAGCACATAATAAAGGAGAGGGAATTACACAAGGATATTAGCACTGGGACCAGGGGTCATTATGGGCTGTCTTCAAGGGCACTTGGCACATACGCTAGGTTAACAGCAGAGATAAAATTCTACACCAAACCACTTCCACCTCTATGCTTCCATTTCTGCTTGGTGAGTAAGTGGAGGTATTGATAGTAGTTAAACCAATAGGCTCAAAGCAGAAGGAATTTTAATGGTAAGTCAATGCCTGAGCTTTTACACTTACAGCATAAGCTATGGGTCTCACCTTAAGTATCAAAAGAGAGACTCAACTAGTCAACAGAATCACTGCTTATGTCTTTGAAACGAGTGCACATTTCAAAAGATGTTGGGATTCATTGTTTTCAACTCTTGCCATTTCTGGACTAACTGTGGAACAGCACTCAGTTCTCCTAGAAAAGATACTTTATTTTTACATCCTGAACTCAAATGTGACTTTCTGAGGGCTAAATATGGCTGTATCTTCCATCCTCTCTGGAAGACAGAGAAAAAATAATTGAGTAAGAAACACATGTATTTATTCATATTTTATACTTATGAAAAATATGTATGTATATATGTATGTAGGTATCTACATGTGTACACACACATACACGCCACATTTTATTGGAACCATATGGGACTCTTCAACTTACACCACTTCTAGCTCAGCCTTAGT
This sequence comes from Aplodontia rufa, assembly GCA_004027875.1. Taxonomy (NCBI): domain Eukaryota; kingdom Metazoa; phylum Chordata; class Mammalia; order Rodentia; family Aplodontiidae; genus Aplodontia; species Aplodontia rufa. The sequence continues at coordinate 2,837 of PVKS010009992.1, read as the reverse complement.
AGCAGAGCCTTACAGTACAGTGAACAAAGCTGGGTGTCCAGACGAAGCCAGTTTATGCACAAGACCTACCGTGGAAAGTTAAATCCAACTTGCCATCTGGTGGCCAGATGACCTGCGCTACAAGCATTTTCCAACATCTTGACTTGCTGTTGCGTCAGAGCCACAAATTAAAGCTGCAAATACAGCTGCACCACGGCTGCTTTTAGAATAGGGTATTTTCTGTCTCTCCCCATGAAATCACTGGTGAGGAGGGAGTCCCCTTTGTCATTTCAGCTGCCAAGACATTTCATGCTAACGAACTGTGAAAGGGAAGTCACTAATGATATGAAATCCCTTTTTATGGCCAAAGCTGGGCCAAGGCAGCCAGAGGGGTGGTATTTTTTCCCTGATGGACCATTAGGAGAAGTTTTCAACCACTGAGACTGACCCTCTATTGATGGAAGGTAGGAGGACAGATTAATCCATAAGCAATGCCCAAGGGCACAGGGGACATTGGCATGTTGCCATAAGCCACTATCCCTCTCCAATACATCAAAGTTTGAGATGGGAGCTTAGGTTAGCAAGGTTCAGAGAAAAATGTAAGAGGAATTACTTTTGCAGACCACCTAGGAAAACTAAAAGTAATTGCTCAGATACCTGTTTGAGTTATGGAAAGACCCATAAAAATGGCTGTCCCATTGAAGTCCATGTCCACCCTAACTCAAGCCAGCTGATGGCCTGAAGACTTGATCGAAGGGGTGAGTACGGGAGATGCATGTGGTGCATTGGAAAGACCCTGCTTTGGAGTCAGAGAATCTGGCTTATGTCTTATTTCTGGCAATGTGATCTTGTATCAAACACCAGAACTTTCTGAGTCTTATATCCTTACCTATATGATATCATTCATTCCTTCATCTGATTGTTTTGGAACTAAGTGAGGTTATATCCATAGAGATGGATATTAAAATCATGTCACTATTAAAAAGTACATTTTTATTTATTGATTGATTGGTATTGGGGATTGAACCCATGGACTCTTTAACTGCTGAGCCACATCACTAGCCCCCTGCCTTTTCTTTCTAATATTTATTTTAAAACTTGCTAAGTTGCTTGGGGTCTTGCTAAGTTGCTGAGGCTGGCTTTGAACTTGTGATCCTCCTGCCTTAGCCTCGCCAGCACCTGGGATTACAGGCATGCTCCACTGCCCCCAGGCACTGCCCATGACAGAAGTGTTGCTATCAGAAGTATGACTCTCTGAGATAAAGTTCTGTTCCTCTGGTCACTCCCCCAGCCACCTTTTTGTTAAACAAACATCTTTGAAAAAAAGTAACACAAAATCTATGAGCAATCAGCGATAGATTTTCCCAGAAAGCAGGTATTGGGTGCAGAAGGAACAGGGATATGAGAGAGAAGTGGATTTGAGAGAAATACAGACACTATCTTCAAAGAACAGAAGCGCAGCTGGACCTGGTGTGGGGAAAGGGGGGCCTCCATGGTGGGGTGACCACTTGATTAGAGCCTGCTCTTTGAGTTGGTTAAGTCTCTAGCTCCCACTGGGCTCTAGGTCCTTGTGTCCTATTCATCAGGATTTCTCCACATTTATCACAGTGCTTGGTATGCAGTAGTTGCTGAGTGAAAGTTGGTAGAATAAAAAGTGTATTTTGCAGACGTTGCCCATGTCCTTTAGCTCAAGGTCAGCTATTAATCAGCTGACTAACGCAGATTTCCTCTTCCTTCCCTTGCCTCTGTCATCTTCATTTTGATATTTCTGAAGTGGGTGCAAACCCTGCGTACATGTGCCACACCAGCCTTCTGAATCCACTGGAAGGTGGTGTGTGTGTGTGTGTGTGGGTGTGTGTGTTTTGGCCCCTCCTACAGACAAGTCAGTCTGGAGTCTGCAAGGGCACTGATTCCAGTGTCACAAGCAGGTGAAGTCCCTGAGTCAGGCACCTGGTCAGGCAGAACAATCAATATTGTCATCAGGGGCCGGAGAACCTGCCAGAGCTGGCCTGGCCTGGTGAGTCTGCACAGGCCTGCTGCATGCTTGAGATTTCAGTTTTTAAAACTAGACTTTCTCTGATTTGTTTTGTGATTCTTCTCATTGAAACTAAATCAAGCATCTCAGCTCTTGGGTGATTAGAGGACAGATAAAGACTCAGAGAAACAGCAGCAAGTTAAGTGAGCTTGCCCAGTAACCAGGAGACTGGATTTAGGGGCCGGGAAAATCAGGAAGTATCAAATTAGTGAAGTGTCAGATTGGCTTTCACCTAATTAAAACAGCAGCTCAGATTTCCCTTTTTATTAAGCACCTTCTCCGTAGATTTGTGGAGTGCCTGATGTTGATCCTCAGAGCAGACTGAAACACTTTCCCTGTATTTCACTGACACAAATGCAAAGGCTACCAGTGCCTGGCCTTTACTAAGCAAGGATCCCAAAAGAGCAAACTTGGTGAGATCCATCTTTGAGAAAACATTTTTCCTTGTGGGTGTTTCACCCTCTGACCCAACATTATCTGTTCCCTTTCTTTCTTTCTAGAAGAAAAAATTTGAAAAAACCTATTTACTATTTATTCCCCTCAAGACATATTTGGTTTTTTAAAAAATTAATATTTAGGGGCTGGAGCAGTGGCTCAGTGGTTAAGGCGCTTGCCCGGCAATCGCGAGTACGCAAGTTCAAACTCCAGCACCACGTACACAAATGAAGTCTCGGAGTAATGAAGACCACATGAAAAACTAAATAAAGTTGATTCTTTCTATAAAAAAATTAATATTTAATTGAATAAGAAATCACTAATGACCCAAGGTTTAGGGACGCAGTGGGAACTTTTTCGTGTCCCTTGTACCTCTCAAACTCATCCC
>PVKS010009991.1:7274-61921 GCA_004027875.1 Aplodontia rufa | reverse complement strand
AATTATAAGAACATATTTTGAAAAACTATACTCCTCTAAATTAGATAATCTGGAAGACATGGATAAATTTCTTGACACTGTACAACATCCCCAAATTGATGCAGGATGATATTGAAATCCTAAACAGTCCAATAACAGGCACCAAAATCCATATCAATTAAAAGCCTTCCAAAGAAGAAAAGTCCAAGACCTGATGGATTCCCCACTCAGTTTTACCACACCTACAAGGAGAAGCTTACACCTCTACTTATTAAGCTATTCCAAGAAATTGAAAAGGAAGGAACTCTCCCAAACACTTTTTATGAAGCAACCATAACTCTGATAACAAAACCGTACAAAGACACATCATTAAAAAAATAAAAACTACAGACCAATATACCTAATGAACATCGACACAAAAATCCTTAATAAAATTCCAGCAAACTGCATTCAAAAACACATCAAGAAGATAATTCACCACGATCAAGTGGGCTTCTTTCCAGGTATGGAAGGCTGATTCAACATATGCAAATCAATATGTAATTCATCACTTAAACAGAACTAAGGACAAAAACCATGATCATCTCAACTGATGCAGAAAAGGCCTTCAATAAAACTCAGCACCCATTTATGCTCAAAACTCTAGAGAAGATAGGGATCAAAGGAACTTATCTTAACTAAGTAAAGGCCATATATGACAAACCCTCAGCTAGTATAATATTAAATGGAGTAATGCTGAAAGCATTTCCACTAAACTTGGGAACAAGACAAGGCTATTCGCTCTAACCACTTTCATTCAATATAGTCTTTGAGACCCGAGCCGGAGCAATCAGGCAAGAGAAGGAAATCAAAGGGATAAGAATAGGAAGGGAGGAAGTCAAACTGTCCCTTTTTGCTGATGACATGGTCCTATAGCTGAAAAAAAAAAATCCACCAGAAAACTGCTTGAACTTATCAACAGATTTAGCAAAGTGGCAGGCTACAAGATCAATACCCATAAATCAATAGCTTTCCTATATACTAACAACAATAGGGCAGAAGAAGAAACCAGGAAAACAGTCCCATTCACAATACCCTCAAAAAGAATAAAATACTTGGGAATTAATCTCAAAAGGAAAGTAAAAGACCTTTACAATGAAAATGATCAGACATTGAGGAAAGAAATCAAAGAAGACCTGAGAAGATAGAAAGATGTTCCATGCTCTTGGTAGGCAGAATTAATATAATTAAAATGGCCACTCTGCCAAAAGCACTATATAGATTCAATGCAATCCTCATTGTTTACCAATGTCATTCTTTACAGATATAGAAAAAGTAATTCTCAAATTCATTTGGAATTACAAGAAACCCAGAATACCCAAAACATTACTAAGCAAGAAAGATTCAACAGATGGATTCGCAATACCAGATCTAAAACTATGCTACAGAGTTGTAGTAATAAAAACAGCATGGTACTGGTATCAAAATAGGAATGAAGTCCAACGGAATAGAAGAGAAGACACTGAACAAACCCACAAATCTTTAAACATCTGATCTTCGACAAAGGGGGTCAAAATATAACATGAAGGAGAGAGAGCCAATTCAACAAATGGTGCTAGACAAACTGGACAGCCACTTACAGAAAACTGAAATTAGATCCTTATCTCTCACCTTGCACAAAAATCAAATCAAAATGAATCAAGGAATTAGGAATTAAGCCAGCTACCGTACAACTTCCAGAAGAAAAGTTAGGTCCAACATTTCAGCATTTGGAAGTAGGCAAAGACTTTCTCAACAAGACTCCTAAAGCAAGAGAATTAAAGTAAAAAATCAATGAGTGGAATGATATTACACTAAAAAACTTCTGCACAGCCAAGGAACTGGTCAAAATTGTCAAGAGACAAACTACAGAATGGGAGACAATCATGGCTTGTGATTCCTCCAACAGGGGACTAATATCCAAAATTTATAAAGAACTCTTTAAACACTTAATACCAAAAACACAAACAATCCAATCAATAAATGGACTGAAGAGCTAAACAGAAACTTCTCAACACAGGAAATTGAGATAGCCAATGAATACACGAGAGAGTGTTCTAAATCACTAGTAATTAGAGAAATGAAAATCAAAACTACATTAAGATTTCACTTTTCGCTTAAGTCAGATTGGCAAAGATGAAGAATATAAATAATAACAGATGCTGGAAGGGTTGTGGGTAGATGGGAACACTAGCACCCTGTTGGCTGAACTGCAGACCATCGGCTCTGGAAAGCAGTGTGGAGAATCCTCAAAAAATTAGGGATGGACCCACCGTATGATCCAGCTATCCCTCCTCTGGGTATTTTCCCAGAGGAGTTAAAATTAGCACATTATAGTGACACGGCAAAATCTATGTTCATTGCAGCTCAATTTACAATAGCTAAATTATGGAACCAACCCAGATGCACCCCACTAGATGAATGGATCCAAAAACTGGAGCTAAACCCAGGCTTGGGTGAAAGGTTGTCAAACTCATATATTAGATCCAGCAAAGGTGCAGCAATACATAACCTAGGGCAACCATAGATATTCAGGGGTGGGGAGGGTGGGGGTGGAGAGAATAGGTGGGGAAGGGGAGAGAGAGGAAAAATAGGGAGGAATCTAGAGAGACAATCAACAATGTAGCATACTCTTTACCCCCCTGAAAATCCAAATAATACTTATGCAATAATTTAATTCTGTAAAATTCACAATCTAAGCATTTATATCACTTGTAGGGGTAAAATACAGAAGAATCAAGAGACTGGGGTATGGGCGATGTAGGGCTAATTTTGGTTTAAGAACACATGCATATCATTTTGTTATTTTATATGCATTTATGACTGTACAATATCTCAACTCCTTAATAAAAAATTTATAAAAGAAGATATGTTAAAGCTGCACAATGGAATTTTATTCAATCATAAAGAGGAATGAAATTATGGCACTTGCTGGTAAATTAATAGAACTGGAGAATATCACACAAAGTGAAATAAGCCAGACTCATAAAATCAAGGGTCAAATGCTTTCTCTCATATTTAGAAGCTAGAGAAAAACAGAGGGGGACACCATGAAAATGGAAGGAAGATCAATGCACTGGAAGAGGGGGTTTGAGCGGAAGGAGGGAGGGATGGGAAAGGGTAGAAACTAAGGAATGAGGTTGATTATCCTCTGGCTTGTGTGAGTATACCACAATGAATTCCACCTTTATATACACCTAATAAAGCACCACTGGATAAAAACAACAAATAGGTGGGGGAAGGCTAGTGGAGTAGAGGAGGGGAAGAGGGCAGGAGGTAATGGGGATGGAACTGGAGCAAGTTATAGCCATGCATATGTGACTATGTCAAAATGGACTTAACTATTATATATAGCTACAATGCACTAATAAAAGCATAAAAATTAAATTTTGAACAATCAAAAAAAGTAAAATCTATAATCCACTTACACAGATTATTAATAATTTTGGCAATACTGGCATTTTTACGTAAAACACTACTTCAGTATGACCCCATTTGTGATAGATCTTGATAAATCATCCTGGTTCTGGAATATTCAGTGGAGGAATGAGGAAAAAAAAAACAAAAAAACCTTTTAAACCAAATCAGGAAGTGGGACATTTCACAATACAACTGATCTTATCCCTTTAAAAGTCAATGTAAATAAGGCTGGAGAGGTGGCTCAGCAGTAGAGCACTTGCTTGGCATGAATGAGGACTCCTGGGGTTTGATCCCAAGCTGCATACACAACTGAGCAGAGGAAAAACAAAAAACAGATGAAAAAATAAAAGACTGACTCTTTCTCTCTCTTTCTGAAAAAAAGAAAAGGTCAATGTAAATTACCAGACAAAGGAAGAAAAACACATTACCAAATGTAAAAGAATGCACCAAATACAAAAGAACACCCCAAAATGATAAATATATAGGCAAATATAAAATACTCTTTTTTTATGTTTTACAAATTTTTGACAAAATAATTTACTGTTTAAATAAAAACAGTAACAAGAGTACTAAGGCATGTCTATCATGCAGAGAAACAAGATGTGTGAAGGGATGGCAATACACAAAAGATGGGAGGAGCAAGCAAATAGATTGTTATGAAATTTTTATAATATACATTAATTTGTATCATATTTGAAGGTTAACAGTGATAGGTTGAAGATGAATAATATAAATCAGAGAGCAACCACAACAACTTGCAAAGAGATATGGTCTAAATTCTAACAATGGAAAAAAATGCAAAAGAGTTACATAAATAATTCAAAAAAAGGAGATGTAGCAAACAAAAATATATTGTCTTTAAACCCAGACATACCAATATTTACATCAAATGTAAATGTTCGAGATAATTCAGTGAGAAGGCAGATATTTTGAGACCTAATAAGTAGCAAGACCTAACCCTATAACATGCATATAAGAAGTACACTCCAAATCTAAAGAAATGTGTAGATTTAAAAAGATGGGAAAGGCATGCAATCCAAATGCTAAGGAAGACAAGCTTGGATGGAGTTACAGGAGACCAAAGAGACTCCTCCTCACAAGTATTACTAGGGAGAAAAGGAAAATTTTCATGACAACATCAATTGACCAAGAAAATATCTAAGTGCCTGTAAACAGCATAAGAAAGCTTCCAAATACACGAATCCCAAATTGCTTGATGTAAAAGGAAAAAAATAGGAGAATCCTAAATTATAGTCAAAGATTTTAACACAGGAAGATTTGAAAATGTTGACAACCAATTTTTCTTAAGTAAATTATCTGACACAGAACACTCCAGTCAATGACATGAGAATGCACATTCTTTTGAAGTATCACGTAAGTTGGGGGGAACCACTGTTGTGAAGGGGGGAAGGTGTTACCAATATGGCTAGCTGCACTGTTTACTCCCATGAGAAGCCAAACTACACCCAGTCAGGCATATAAACCCAGAAATTTCAATAATTAGTACACACGTATATGCTCATTTCTCTCTATAACATGAAGGTATTAGAGAGGAGACATGAGATGAGGGAATGGGTGAAAGGAGGGAGACCTGGACTAGGATGGGGCTTAACTTACTTTGTCAATACCTCTGTATGCATGAATATGTAGCAACAATTTTCTCCAATATGTGATTCTATGTTGAAGCAATAAAAAGTTTTAAAAAAGAATGTACATTCTTTTCAAAAGCTCCTGAAACATTTGCCAACATAAACTATATTCTGGGTCATACAGTCAGTCTCAACAAATTTTAAAGGATTGAAATTATACAGAATATGTTCTCTGAACATAATGCAATTATACAGAGGAAATGATTAATTACATAAAGATATCAGTGAAATCTCAGAATATACGGAAGATAAACAACCCTCCTTAAAATAGCCCATTGGCTAAAGAAAAATAAAAAAGGAAATATTAGGATGTTTTGCAGGGCTGGAGTAGCCGGCTTGCCTTGCATGCGCAAGGTCACAGATTTGAACAAACCCCAGCACCACATGCAACAAAAGCCACATGAAAAACCAAACAAAACTGATCTCTCTTCCTCTCTCTCTCTCTCTCTCTAAAAAAAAAGAAAGAAAAGAAAAAGATTTTGGAGGTATAGCTAAAGCAAACAAACAAACAAAAAAAAAACCCTACAAATTTAAATACATTTAAAAAGAAAAATGACAAAGAAAGAAAAATTAATTCAAAGTAAATACTCCTTAAAAGAATCAAATCAGCATAATAGAAAGAAAGGAGAGCTAATCAATGAAATCAAAAGCTAAATCTTCAAAAATAACAATAAAATTTATGAACCTTTCAGAATACTGAAAATGAAAGAGGCATCACTATATATCCTATTGAGACTGTAATAACTGAACATATATTGAAAGGATAATTGAATATTATGAACAATTTTGCTAAGAAATTAAACACCTTAAATCAAATGAAAATTTCCTCAAAGACATAATTATCATATATAAATAACACAAGCAGAAATAACCTAATTGGGCAGTCCCATTTTTTTTAATTGACTTTGTAATAAAAAATTTCTCAGAAACAAAACTCCAGACCCAGAAGACTTCACTGGTGAATTCTTGTCAAATACTTTTTAAAATTCGAATCTTACATAAATGCTTTCAGAAAATTGAGGAGGGAACATTTTGCAAACTATTTCATAGCAGGTTGAAAAATGAATTTCTGTAATTCACTGTATTAGAACTAAAAAAAAAAATATGATCATCTTGTCACCAGTGAAGAGAGGTGTCCAGAAAAGGTCCAAGGAGTTCCCCGAGGAGAGGGAACCTCAACTCAGGACCAGAGGTCCTTAGCATACATGACAGAAAAGAGTTTCAGCATGAGACAGATTTACGAGAGAATGAAGGCAGTCTCAAGAAAGAGAAACAGCAGCCACTTGGGCTGGGTGTCTAATATTTATAAAAGGGCTGCATCAGGGGCAGGGCTGGAGGTGGATCCCGGATGAAACTGCACAATTTCACATCAATTATCCTGCGCCTCCTCAGTTTACAAGGCTGCAGGTCAATGACACAGGCCAAAGGCACAGGCGACAGGTGCACAGGCCCTAGATGTGTTGCTCAAGTTTCACAACTGTCTTCTGCTTCTCAATGGCTTGCAGGTATTTCCCCCAAGATTCAGTATTTCTCTTTTTATCCTAAGTCCCTATCTCAGTCTCAAAGAATGCTGTGTTAACTTACCATCATTATTTCAAAAATACCTGAGAAAATCAATTCATAAATAGAAAAGATCTATTTTTTGCATGAAGCAAACTTTATGTTATACAGGCATTGAAACTCCCATCTGGGTCCACCCCCACTTTCCATTTTCCCACCTCTCAAGGACGAAGGCTGGAGGCCTTCCCACTGGGAAGCCTCAAGGTCTTTTATGTCTGAAACAGGCCTTGGGGTGCGTGTGGTTTCTGCATTTGAAAGAGACCCACACTTGGGGTCCCACCACTGGTGATTACTGCCCATTGACTTTTCTCATTCAAAATGTCCAAAATCAACAAGTAAAAAGAAAAGTAAAATATTTCCATACCACAGTGAAAAGAAGCAAAAAGAAGGAATTCAAAAGTATTATTTCAAACAAAATAAGTCAGACACAACATAACGCAGACTGTTGCTAAATCCCTGAAGAGGCAAAAAACAATCTAGTGACAGAAATCAGGTCTGTGGTCTCTAGAGGGCCAACATGGGGAGAATGGCTTCAGAGAACTTTTGGACAGTGGAAATGTTCTGTATGTTAACATTGGCAGTGGTTTTGTTGTTAAGTGGTTATATTAATCAAAACTAAGTGAATATCTTAGGGCTGGAGCAGTGGCTAAGTGATTACAGCACTTGCCTGGCATACAGGTTCGAACCCCATCACCATGTACATAAGGAAAGTTTCAGAGCAACCAAGGCCACATGAAAAACTAAATAAAATTGATTCTTTTTCTCTCACTGTCCCTTTCTTAAAAAAAAAAAACAAAACTAATTGAACATTTTAAATGATAAATACAGCACTATAACACTGATGCCGGTGATGTTCAGTGATGTGGATGTCAGGTTCCTGTCGGAGTCGAAAAATGAAACCGAGGGACACCGAGGCCAGTATGGTTGACGGATTTTATTTTATAGAAAGCAAAGCATAGAGAAAAGAGCACACTTCCCCCAGAGTGGGAGAAGGGGACAGAGCTGATGAGGCAGTGAGGTTTGCCCCTTTTACATGACATCCTCTCCTCATTTTGGTCACTGATTCCTTGCCCCTATACCTAGGGCACAGGCACAGGGAATTCTGGTCCAGTCTTTGGTCCATGCCTTAGGCGCCAATAGAAAGAATGTGGTCCCTTACTTAGCAGCAGGGAGTGTCTGCATCTGGGCCTATCTTGTCAGACCCTTATTAGCATTGGGGGATGTCTTTGCCCTCTCAGGAAAGATGACCATCAGTTAATTTTCTCCTTATCAACCCACATTGTTCTGCCTACACTGCCTAACTTTTTCTGCCTAAACACCACAGTTGTCATAATAAATAAAAAATAATGCTATTTATCATTACAAACCATTTATTATGGTGTCTGCGTCACATGTATTCTTTTCAATAAATATTTCCAAGACAAAAGGTATTTTAAATGATTTCATATTATTGTTCTCATCATTATTAAATTGTTCTAGCAGTAGCTAGGAATTTATAAAAACAATGGTCAAGTCTTTGTAAATGTGTGCTTTCATGAAAACCTTTTACAATGAATACTTGCCTTTATAAACACTTTTATGTTTTATCATAATTAATATTTTAAATTTTAAAGAAATAAGGAAGTTACACATTTATTAAAATATCTAAATCACCCTACCTGTGATTTCCTTTCATAATAATCACTCTCTCTAAAATTTCTTCCAGGAGATAAATGTAATCTACATGTAAGGGAAGAAGCGAATGAAGGAAATGGAAGAGTGGCAGCTCAAGAGTAACACAAGTTTATTCAGGAAAAACCTGTGGAGGGGGTCCCAGTGGAGTCTGGGATCCACCTGCTGCTTACAGTCTGGGGTTGATATAGAGGGCATGACGGGGGAGAGGATTACCGGGTCACTAGAGAGTGGTCAGGTAGAATTCCTTTCTTAATGATGGGGGTGTTTAGAGTGAAGTATAATCTGGTATTTAGGGACAGGTGGGTTGGAGTGTCCTTGAGGTGCTTCATGTTCTGAGAAGGAAGATATGTTTGAAAATGGTATTGCCTAAGGCAGGTTCTACCTAACACTATAAGGGTTAGGTTACAGCTTATCAATCATTAAAAATAAATCTATTAATTGCAGTGGCACAATGTAGCCAGAAGGTGGTGCTAAAAACCTCTGTTGCAGCCCCAGCCTGAAGAGAGGCCTGGTAGCAGGGAAACAGCACAGTACTCTCAGCCGGCTTTGAACAGAAGCAGATTCCCTCCTTGTAAAGTTCTCTAGATAAACACTGAATTACGCTAAAACCTTAGTTTCCAGAATAAACCATCGATTAGTGTGAACAAAAATTATGTCAAGCTAGATTACGCCGATGTTGCTGTAAATAAGAGCTAATTTATCTGACATGGCCAATGATAAAGTCTAAATTATCCCAGGCCCAGATCTTGTTGATATTGACATTTTTGGGTTGTGGACACTTCACATCTTTGTGGCTGGGGACCTCTGGCCCCTGCCCACCCTCTCAAACTATGATACCCAAAACAGGTCTCCAGACCCCACAAATGACCTGGGAAAAAAATCATTCCAGTTGAGAAGCACTGCCCATAACAAGATTAAAGTAATTAGAAAGGCCCATATTTCTGGCAACTGCAAACAGATCCCCTGGTGGCTAGTGGAAACAGATCAGGGGCCCTCCTCTAAATTTCTTTTTCTTTCTTTCTTTCTTTCTTTTTTTTTTTTTTTTAAGAGAGAATCAACTTGATTTAGTTTTTCATGTGGCTTTTGTTGCTCAGACACTTGTTTGTGTATGCGGCGCGGGGTTTGAACCTGTGAATTTGCACATGCCAGGCAAGCTCCATAATGGCTGAGCTCCAGCCCCTCCTCTGAATTTCCAATTTGTGATTTTTTACACCTTGCCAGGTGATGCTGACACTGCTGGTTCAAGGACCACACTGTTAAGAAGCACCACCCCACAAAATCCAGAAAAAAAAAACCAGAAAAAGCCTCAAATTCCCTAAGGCCACCTTATCCAAAGTCCTCTTTTACCATGCTGTCCCCATATAGGTGTCACTAATACCACATGTTGCTACCCTTAGCACAGCAAGGAAAGAGTTGGGGGGCCAACTGGGGAATGAGGACTTCAGAGCAGATGGATTGGGTAGAAAGATCCCTGGTGCCCCTCCTTGCTCCCTCTCCTTGGTGCCTTCTTTCCTGAGTCAAAGAAGCCCCCCCCACCTTTCCTGTTTACAAAGAAGGAATGTCTATCTTCAAAAATCTGTCTACAAAACCTCTCATTTCATCCATTTGGTTGCTATAACAAAATACCTAAGACTGTGTATTTTCAAATAAAAGAGGTTTGTTTAGCTCACAGGAAAAGGGCATGATGTTGGCCTCTGCTCAGCTCTGGTGAAGGCCTAGTGGCAGATGGACTCATAATGGTGAAAGCACAGACAGAAGAGGTCCCATAAGGCCAGGAAGCAAAAGATTGGCGGGAGGGGGCAGGCTAGCTCTTGTATAACAATCTGCAGTCTTGGGCACAAATCCACTTCTATCAGACCTGGGCCATTCCTGAGAGATAGAATTAATCCCTTCTGAGAGTGGACCCCCCTGTTCTAATTAACCATCATCATCAATCACTAAGTCCTACCTCTTAAAGATCCCACTACCTCCCGACACCAACACGCTGGGGACCAAGCTCCAACACATGAGTATTTCTGGGACAAACCACATCTAAACCATAACAACCTCCAATCCAGAACTATAAGGAATTCATGTGGTCAGAAATCACTAATATTAGCATTGCTATGATTTGGAATCGAGGTGTCCCGCAGAAGCGCCTGTGTTAATGCAGGAATGTACAGAGGCAAAAGGATTAGTTTATGAGCTGTGACTTAACCAGTGGATTAATCCATTCTCTGCAGTAGTAACTTGAATGAATTAACTGGAGGATAATTGTAGGCAGGTGGGGAGTGGCTAGAGGAAGTAGGTCACTGGGGGTGCGTCTTTGGGTATTGATATTTTGCCCCTGTGGCTTCCTTCTCTTTCTGCTTCCTGACTGAGCAGCTTTCTTCTGCCATGTCCTTCTGTCATGATGTATGCCTTACCTTGATCCCAGAGCAATGGAGTTGGCCAACTATGGACTGAACCTCCAAAACCATGAGCCCAAATTAATTTTTCCTCCTCTAAGTTGCTTTTTGTCAGGTATTTTGGTCACAGTGACAAAAACCTAACACAAGCATCATCAAAAACTCAGGTTATAACTAAGAAGCTGTTAGTAGTAAAGATAGAAAAAATCACCTAACTGGTGGAGGATGTAAGAGAAATCCATTTAATTTCACATCTCCACCCCACAAGACTCAAAGGTAGGTGACATTATTATTTCATTTTTAAGCTATTATTCATTTAAGACATATTCACGAGTTTACTATTTTTAAAAAATCAGTCACTTTACTATCCCTTTCACAGAAATCTCTGAAAATAAACTGATTCTCAATGATATGATGCTTAACAGACTTGAGCTATTCTGTGACACCGCTTCAGCCTTGCCTAAGAGAAGCCACCTTACAGCGTAAAATAAAAAGCTGTAATAAGGGAACTGTTGACATTTACAAAATGTACTTTGTGACAATTTCAAAAGACTTAAGGAAACAAGGTGTTGCTTTTTGCTTCGCTGCTCTAAGTACATGGTTAGCTTCTGTAATTGCGCTTGCTTCCCACACCTGCAGACCCGTTGTACCAAACAGGATATGATTTTTGCCTTTATAAGACTCTACAAAAAAGAAGGTCAGGGCTGCTCTCCTCTCTAGCATTTTGCTGAGGAAGACAAGTCACTGGCCAGCTAATAAAGACTCTCTAATTTGGACTCTGGGTCATGGTCTTTTCTCTAAGGGGAACCTCATGACAGTTCATGTTAATATTTTTAAATGTTTTATTAGTGCACTATAGTTATACATAATAGTGGGATTCATTTTGGCATAATCAAATATGCATAGAATATAATTTGCTCCATTTCTTTCCCTTCCCTTCTCCTTCCGATTCCCGTTCCTTTACTTGATTGGTCTTCCATTTATTGATTTTTTTTCTTTTTCTTTTTTTTTTTTTTTTAAAGAGAGAGGGACAGTGAGAGAGACAGAGAAAGAGAGAAACAACTTTATTTAGTTTTTCACATGGCCCTCCTTGCTCCAACACTTAGTTGTGTACGTGGTGCTGGGGTTTGAACCAGGGTCCTCGTGCTTGCCAGGCAAGCGCCGAAACCGCTGAGCCACCCCTCCAGCCCCCCGTTGTTATTTTTTTAATTGGTGTTTCATGTGTATATAAAGGTGAAATTCACTGTGGTATATTCATGTATGTCCACAGCATAATTCTGTCAATTTCCTTCCACAGTTCCTCCCTTTTCCCATCCTTCCTCCCTCCCTATCTCCTTCCTGGACTCAATGATCCCCCTCCTATTTCCATGGAATTCTTCCTTCTTTTCCTTTCCTTATTTTGTTCTAGTGTCCACATAGGTAAGGAAATATTCTACCCTTGACGTTATGAGTCTTATTTATTTCTTAAACCAGGAATTTTTCGGAGAAAAACTTCAAAATTAACAAGGCTAGTTATTAAGTGCATAGAAATACCTTAACATAAAGGAGATGAGGGCTGGTAAGGGCTGGGGGAACATATTAGTCCTTAGGCCTGAGAAAGAGCAGGTCTTGCCCAGTGCTGCTGGTTCTGACCCCACCTTTGGAAGATAACAAAGAAAGAGAGTAGAAGACAGCCAGCTAAGATGGATAGTTTACTAATTTTCATGTTAGCAACTGGAAGCCCTCTGGCAGCACTTTGGAAATGATTGCTTTACTGAAAATTATTACTGGAGATATTAAAAAGGAAACTGCATACTACTGTAATCAACTCTGTTAAGCAAAGACAAAACTGTTATCAGTCACTTTTTCAGGGACGGCTTATAGAAGACTCCAATTAACAAGCTTCAGAAGTGGAGAAAAATCCCCACATGGATCGTTTTCTTAAACCTTTTGGGTAGAAATCATTTTAACAGCCACTTTCTTTCTTTGTTTTTGTTTTTTTGTGTTTTGTTTGTTTATTTTTATACGAGGGATAAAACCCAGGACGCTTAACCACTGAGTCACATCCCCAGCCCTTTTCATTTTTTATTTTGAGACAGGGTCTCGATAAGTTGCTTAGGGCCTCACTAAGTTGCTGAGGCTGACTTTGAACTTGTGATCCTCCTGACTCAGCCACCTGAGCCACTGGGCTACTAGGTGTGTACCACCTCAGCCCAGCCGACAACAGCCACATCTCTTACAGACATCAAGCAAATTCAGCCCTGTTATGTATTTTTCATATTAACAGTGACTCTGAAAATAATCTGTTTTTAATTTAGAAGTGTTTTTATTTGTAAGTCAAATAAAGATTGGCCTCTTTTTCTACCTATCCATTTACAGAAATCGCCACTAACTAATGGCTCTTTAAGGACCATTAACGTGGAGGAAGGAGGCGCTCCAGCCGCACGTGGGTACCATTTATTTACTCGCAAGACACTTTAGGACACACGTTGTGGGGCACAAACACGCTGTGCACTGAGTACAGGCTCACATACAAAATGAAAATGAAGGTCCCTGGTGGGTAACTGGTCCTTCGTGCCCCCTGCAAGAGTGGTCACAGTCCCTTGGGGAGAGTCCTTTTCCCTGTGGGGACTCGGAAGGAGTAACGCCGCTTGCTGTTGACATGTGGGACCATCTGCCTCTGATGATTCATTGATGTTTTGGGGGTTACCAGCTCATCTTCTTCTGTACAGATATATTTAAAATAAAAACAAGGAGTTCTTTAAACTTAAAACGCTTCCCATCTCTTAACTTCCCATTACTAAGGAGTTGCACAAACACCACACTGCTCTGGTTTTCAGAAGTTACAAGTAGCAGATTATAGCAAGTTATTAACAATATAAACAGCATTAAGATGTAAGAGTTTCATTTTCAATTTAAGCAGTACTTAAAAATAAACCTATTGGGGCCTGGAGCAGTGGCTTTTTCCAGTGCCTGCCTGGCATGCTTGAGAACCTGGATTTGAACCCTAGCAGCATTTACACAACTAAGTGTAGGCAAAACAAAGGCCAGATGGAAGAATAAATAAAACTGATTCTCTCTCTCTCTAAAAAAATTATAAAAAATTAACCTATTGTTAATTTATACCTATATAGTGACATCATTTCACCAGGAGAAAGCAATGGCTTTGGCATCTTGACACTGATGTACTTTTCCTACTCTCACATTTTTGGAGCTTAAGGATCTGAAAATATTCAATTATACTGCAATGTGTTACAATTTGGCTATGAGATGCTCCCCAAAAGCTCCTGTAATAATGCTGGAGGTGAAAAGATTAGATTATGAAAACTGCAACCTAATCCATGGATTAATCCATTTGATGGATTAATCATTTGAATGGATTTTTGGGCGTTGACTGTATGCTGGAGGAGGTGGATCACTGGGGCTGTCTCCTGGGGATTATATACTTTGTTCCTACTCCTCCATCAATATCCCTCCCTCCCCCTCCTTGTCTCTCCCTTTCTGTCTCCCTTCCTCCTTCTCTCTCTCTCTCTTCCTTCCTCTCTCTCTCCCTCTTCCTTCCTCTTTCCCTCCTGAGCAGCTTCCTTCCTCCATGCCACCTGATGTTCTACCTCACTTCAGGCCCAGAGCAATGGAATCAGCTGACCATTGGACTGAACCTCTAAAACCATAAGCCCCAAATAAGCCTTTCATTCTCCCAAGTTGTTCTTATCAAGTATTTTGGTCACAACAAAAACAAAACAAAGGAAAAAAAAACTAAACTAAACTAAAAAACACAGTAAGCATAAATGGCAAGTGTTCCAACAAATGAGAAAAATCATCATTATTGTAACATAGCAAAACATTTTCTAGGCTCATAGCAGGAAATGGAGGTAATGAGGGAGGGTGGATACAGAGAAGTTTATGGTCCCTACACTGCTCTCTGCTGGAGTGAAAGACCAGTTCCTACTTCTTCCCTCTTATCTCAGGGGAAGATGTGACTCTTAACTACATCTGTAGAGATCTGGGCTGTTTCAGACCTCAATATCCAGAAGTAAATAAAGCTGTGAAACAAAAACTCTCAAAACTATCGTGGACTCCCAAAAGAAACTAAGGCAGAGGTTGAACTGTGCCCCTTAAAAAGAAGTCTTAACTCCAGTACCCATGCAGGTGACTCAGCTGGAAATAAGGTCTTTTCTTTGCAGATGATCGGGTTAAGATGGGACCATAATGGTGTGTCATGATCCAACATGACTGTGTCCTTATGAAAAGGGGTCATCTGAAACAGGCACATAGCAAGAGCTCCAAACGAGATAGAGGCAGAGATGAGGTGATACTTCTATAAGCCAAGGAATGCCACACTGATGCTAACTTCCAGGAGCTGGAGAGAGGCTGGGGACAGATTCTCCCTTCCAGCCTCAGAGGGAAGCAACCCTGCCCACACCTCAGTCTTGGACTTCAGCATCCAGAAATGTGAAACAGTGAATTTCTGTTGTTTAAGCCATATGGATTATGGTACTTTTGTTACAGTAGCCCTAGCAAACTAATGCAAAGCCACAGTGAGCATTCCCTTCTATGCATAAAATAAAAGCAGAGGAATGAATCTCTTATGGTTTGTTTGTTTATCACATTCCAAGTCTGCTAGTGTCTCTGTGTAGGTGGGAGAACTGGAGGCAGGGCTGGTGAATGCACTATGGCTTCATGCAGCTGTAGACCCACATACTCTTGGGAAGTGAATGAATCCTCACAGAGAGCTCTGTAAATGTGTTATAGATGCCAAGAATAAGGACCACTGACAACTGCAGGGCACCAGAGCCAGGTGCCTGGACCTGTGCACCTATGCAAGCTGCAGGGGCACTGGGCTACTCCACAGCACCAGAGACTATGGGGGCACCAATGATCAAGGGTAAGGCGCACAGGCTCCCGGCCACATCCCCCATGGAGACCTCTGGCCTCTGCATGCATTTGCTCCATGACCCTAGCTGGCCATCTGGAGAAAGGGATTCCTAGTAGTCCACTGAAAAGAAAAGTCATTTCTTACTTGCCATCTTATTTTTGAAATATATCAATCTAATCATATCCAAATGTAAGATATTCAGGGATCCTTCATTATTTAAAGGACGAACCTAAAAAATAAAAACCAGGATTACCATTTCAACAAATGCTTTAAAGACTGTAATAAGAATATTTGCTTGTTGAGAAAGCAATCATTATTAAAATGTTTTGTTTAGACTCACCCCTCTAAATACTGTCATCAAAAAGAAAAAATCAATCCAGCAGAGTGCATGGTGATAGATGTTACAACTTTATATTGATGAGATCTCAAAATGTGAAATGTCATAGGTTAAGAAAAATTAACCTTTTTAATGGCAACAGAAATCAACTGATTTGTAAATAAACTTTTTTTTTTCTTAGCAGCACTAGGGATCAAACCCAGGACCTGGTGCCTGCCAGGTAAGCACTCTACCACTGAACCACATCCCCATCCCTAAATTAACTTTTAAAAAGCCATTAATAACAAATTCTAAAAAGACTCATTTTCCTTGTGAATTCATTTTGCCAAACAGTATTTGTGACTAGTTTATATTCAGAATGTCAGCAAAAATATATTTAAAGGTGTTTTGTGAGGGATAGTCCTCAGGATAGCTTTCTCACTGCCCATATTGCTGAAAGTTGGACAAAAATCTCAGATACTTGTGACTGTTCCCCCATAAACTCCTTTTTGATGGCTCATGCGACATATTTTTTACATATCCTGGAATTTAACTATTCTTAAATCTCTAATGCTCTTCTCTTAAGAAAGTGGCAGATATTTTTCTTTAAATTTTTATGTTTCAAATTATTTGCAGTAAAGATATAAAATATTTTATTATGAATCTGCAAAGTCCATGAGAATCTAAGGCACTTCAGCTATATACTTTAGCTATGTCTTTTTTATTTCCTGTCTCTATAATTTCCCTTCACAGGAGGCCAAATTACACTAACCAAAAATTAGTAATGATTAAAAGTAACTTTAAACTGAATAGAAATATCACTGCTATACTTTATGATAGAAACCAACAGCATATCTATAACCAGGCTGATTTTTATTTACTATTTTATTAAGAGGGAGAGAGAGAGAGAAAGAATCAGCTTAATTTTTTTAATCTGGTTTTTTATTTTTCTGACACTTAGCTGTGTATGTGGTGCTGGGTTCAAACCTGGGTTCTCGAATATGCCAGGCAAGTGCTGTAATGACTGAGCCACTGCTCCACCCCCCATCCTGATTTTCATAATGTATGTATATATGTCAAACATCACCAGTATTAGTAATAAAACCAATGAAATGGTGTTCGGTTGTTACTATTGGTCCTCCAGATAACTCATGCACATTACAGTAAATGCACAATGGAATTCTCTCCTGTGTCAACTTTTCTTTTCCATCATTAATGCATGGATATGTGATCTTCATGTCAAATACCTTCTTGAGGGGGATGGTCTGGATCCACTCCGTGGAGTTCACGTCAAAGATGTCCACTGCATTTTCACTGTATACTGACAGATATGGGGCACTGTAACCTGGAGCAGGGAATGTGGGCTTCCTTATTTTTAAGTGAGATTTTTGGGGAAATAATCATAAATTCATAGGTAGTTGGAAAAACAATACAGAGGTCAACCCTTGTACCAGTTTCCCCCCATAATAACAATCTGCAAAGCAAAGCTATGGATATTGATTCAATCAATCTACCAGTCTTTGGCAGATTTTCCCAGTTTTATTTGCACTTTCTGGCAGGAGGGGCACATGTGTGTGTTTGTGTTAATTGTGTACAATTTTATCATCTGTGTAAAATGATGTATACACTGCCACAATCAAGATAATGCATACCTCTCATATCCTAGGGACCCCACACCCAGGATCCCTAGACTCCCATGTCCCAGGACTCCACAGTGCCCTTCTAATACCACATCCATCACCCCTCCTTCCCTATCCCCTAGGGATCAGTCATCCATCCTTCATTTCTAACATTTTGTCATTTCAAAAATGTTATTTAAATGGCATTACATAGCATTAATGACTAATTTTATCCACTAAGTCCAAATTAACGTTTTTTTTTTTTAAATTTAGGATCAGAAAACTGGGAGATTCCCATTTCAACACCCTTATTGTCATATAGTAACTTTCTCAAAATATTTTTTAGAAATATACATGGTTTACCAGGTGTGGTGCAGCATGCCTGTAATCCCAGCTACTTGGGAAGCTGAGGGAGGAGAATCAGAAGTTCAAAGCCAGCTTGCAGCAACTTAGTGAGGCCCTATGCAACTTAGTGAGGCCCTGTCTCAAAATAAAAAATAAAAAGGCTGGGGATGTGGCTCAGTGGTTAAGCACCACTGGGTTTAATGCCTGGTACCAAAAAAAAATAATATTGGGATATGGTAGAGAGAGCTATAACAGAAGACAAGAAAGGTACACAAAGACAGAAACAAACTTACAGCAATAGCTGGGAGTTGCAGGCCACATGAGTTCCACCGGCCTGGATCGGAGGCCCCTACTGTCAATGTATACACCGATGCTTTTAAAACACAGCAGATACTCAATGCTGGAGATCTCAATTGCACACAGGGCATCCTCTGGGTAATTGGCAATAAATGACAGGGTCGGGTCATATGCATGGAGCATCCTATATGGGATTCCGTCTCTCCTCAATGGGTATTTCAGGAAGCCTGACTGGAATCCTACACAGAGCTGTTCGCTGAAGATGGCCATCCCCTGGACACTGGTTGGGACTTGAACCTCTTTAAATTTTCTGTGAGAAATTTTTTTGCCTGGAAACAGCTCAAAACAGAGGATCTGGCTATTCCTAGCTACACAGAGGTACGTGTGGGCCCCGTGGCTCACTGTTCCGGAGGTCATGGTTTGGCACCCTTTGGTTTCCACCAGCTTGTGGACATCAGTCTTCCCTCCATCCAAAGCTGACATGGGGAACAACTGTACATGGTGACTTCGTCCAGAGATCACTGCAACAATCTGGTCTTGTGGGATGAGCTCGATCTGATGGATCATCTTCAAATCACCAACCCGAAGAATTTCTACATGGACAAAAGCGAGGGTAAGTCAATGTCAAGTTCAGAGTAATTTCTATTTATTTTGACCCTTCTCCCAGTTTTACCCCAAAGCTCTTAACAAAGTTGCCAATAAAAATTATTTGATAAATCTTAATGTTATCAACATGAGTAATTTCCATAAATAAAAATGGCAAGTCAGTTACAGATTAGCTGTGTTTTCTTTTCTTTACATTCTCTCTCAATTATTATCAGGCTTTAATCCTGAAGGAGTCAATAAGAATACATAAACATCCAGGCTGGAGTGATAGCTCGGTGGACACAGCACTTGCCTGGCATGCGCAAGTACACAAGTTCAAACCCCAGCACCCATGTACACTACTAAGTGTCAGAGCAACGAAAGCCATGTGAAAAACTAAATCAAAAATTGGTTCTTTCTTTCTCTCTCTCTCTCTCACTGTCCTTCTCTCTTAAAACAAAAAAGAATACATAAATATCAATGAATATCTAAACTGGGATAGATAAAGAAAAAACGGAGTGGGTAGAAAGAGGAGAAAGGGCAAGGAGAGGATGAGCCTCAAGTATCTGCAGAACAATCAATATCAAGAGAATTGATATGATACAAATGCATGAAATGAACTTTTCTAACTTTAAAATTCTTTTCCAAGGGATTTAAGTCAGGTTCTAATAAAATCATTGACACACACTTCAGAGGGTTGGTTTAAGAAGGATTAAAATGGGTAGGAACAAAAGTGTATTACCTACAAATTATATAGGTAAAAAAGATTAAAATCTATAATTAGCTTAGTCATTCCAGATAAAATTAGCAAAATAAAGAACAAAACTAAGCCTTAGAGGTGACTTCTCAGTGTCTGACAAATGTCAACATCCCACTTTTTTCAGGAGAAGCAGTTTTGACACTAAATTGATTCCTAAATTCTCATAAGTATGTGTTGAGTGCCTGCTGTATGCCAGGTACTATTCTGAGTGTTTGGGGTACAGCAGAGAACAAAAGAGACCGGAGTTCCTGCTGGACACCTTGGAGGACCTTTCATGGACCTCCTTACAAGAACCAGGTCACCCATATGCCACAGAAGACTTTTCAGGGAAGACAAAGCTGGCATCCCTCAAATGTAGGGTTCTCCTTTATCTCACCTCGCTCTAGGAGGGAAGACCTCAGGAGGACCCACTAGTGCCTCAATTCCCCTCCCCCACAACAACCTAAGCAACTCTGCTGTCTCCTCCAGGAAACACCCAATGTTGTACTATGTGATGTTAACATAAAAGTGAGAGAGAGGGAGAGGAGAAAGAGAAGAAAGCAGAACTGCATTTTCTTTCACATACCAATCTGAATTGTTACAGCAAACATACAGATAAAATCACCTGAGAAAATATTTAGCCTGGGGGGTGGGGTGGATTACCGGCCCCTGGAAACCAGAAAAGGCATTCCACTTGAAAACACATCAAACAAGATATAGAAGGTTTTTATTTACAGAACAAAAAAGAGAACAAATCTGATACTATAATTATAAGAGTTTAAAGTTACCCTGGATCAGTAAAGTTCTTCCTTACCATCTATAGTAATGTGTACAACAAATAGCCCTTCTTCGTTGCCCAGAGCGATTCTTTTGGGATCTACACATGATACATAAATAAAAATACCAAGGTTTCTTTTTGGAAAACACTAAACAAAGCTAATAAACAGGAAAAATTGGTCAACATTTTAAAAGTTCAAATAATCAAATAGTTTAGTGAAAAGCAGACTTAGCATATACAAAATGAAAAGACACAGGAAAACGGCAGTATTATTTTTCTTTTGGATTATAATAGCATAGTAAAACATGACTGTTTTTTCAATACAAAGATTATGGCAAAGTAATCCTCATAAAAAGTTGAAGAAAGCACAATAGTCAAGTAAAGATATGCTTTCAAATTGAATGTAAAAAAATATTTCAGAATTGAAAACATTTTATAATTTAGTTTGTCAGTGGTCTTGGCCTGAACAGTGATAGCATTGAGATGCATGTAAAATATTGGAAGAATTAAAACTCAAAGTGTAATAGTACTATAGACTGAGGCCTTGAACACAGAGCACAGGGCTTTATATGCATGACTTCATCTGATCCTCACAGGACCATGAGGAAACAAGCATTATCTGCACCCAATGCACGAACACAGTAGTGCTCAAAGAGGTTGAGCCACTTTCTCCATGTTGATTGCAAGGTAAGTAGCTACGTGTCCCTCACTGTCACTACCATCTATCAGGAGAAATGGTATTTGGGAAATTCAAGTATTCTTCCTTTTTAAAAATATCTTAAATATAGATGCTAGTAACTCGTTCATTGATTCATCTATTTCTTTCTCTTTTGTCAGGGGGGGCATCCTGGGGATTGATCCCAGGGATGCACTACCACTGAGCTACATCCATACGCCTTTTAATTTTTCATTTTGAGACAGGGCCTCACTAAGTCGCTGAGGCTGACCTCAAACTTGTGATCCTCCTGCCTCAACCACCTGAGTAATTGGGATTCCAGGCAGGCGTCCCTGAACTGGCTGTTTTTCATTGATTTGCTGAGTATTAGGCATTGGAAGAACAGAACTGGAAGATGATTCCTGCACTCAAGGCAATGGTTCACAATTGTAATACAGGGCCACACTCGTTAAGTGATACCCTTGGGGCCAGATATGCATTGTAACTCAGAATTTTTCAGACTTGAGAAAGATTTTACTGTATAGTTTAAAGCATCATATTGTGCAAGGGCCCATGCACCATCATATAATCAAACATACTGATATTTTTGCCAAGACCCATAAGAATACTAAGGGGCGGGGGAAGCCATCAACAGCCTCCTGTCAATGCAGATCAGGTTTTGCTGCCAACTGAATTGCGAATCAATATAAGTTATTCGTATTTTGACTTTGGGATTGTGGTGAGAACCTGTGACCCTAGTGGGGTAAATGTAAATCCATACCTATGATTGCAGCTGCCTGGGTGGTTTTGATCAGGAGTAGACTGCTGTCATAAGCCTCTTTGAGAACATAGGTTGATCGGTCTCTGAAATGATTCTTTTTCAATATCCTGTGCAATGTATTCAGCACTTCCACCCACTCACTCTTCTCATCCTGGCTATCTGCTAATATTGGGATTGAATACGTATTACTAGGTGCTGAGAGCTAGGAAGCTGTGACCTAGAATGATGTAAGGAATATCTATGTTATAAGAAAGCAGGCATTCCTTTTGCAGCCTGTTTAGCATTTTCCATTAAGCTTACCACTGACAAATGACACCTCTAGTACAATCACCCTCAGCCTGGCTAGGAGATCAAATGGAGAGAGTACCAGCACTCAGGCCAGTAGCAAGGGGCAGAGCCACTACTGTTCTAATCTTCATAAAAACACCCGAAACTGTGACTAACACAGTGAATTTCATCAAATGAAAATTGTTAGCATCTGCCCTAAGAAATTCAATTGTATTAGTAGATTTAATCCTCCCAGAAACCTCACCAGGAAGGTTCAACTATTCTCTTCATCTTAAAGGGAAGCAACCAGGGCACAAAGAAGCAGAACCCAGGCCATCTAATGCTAGAGCCTTAATATTTTATCAGTTCTGAGACAAAGCTTTGTACCCTTTGACAGCTCTGAATTGGCAACGGATCTCGCGATTGCTACCAGCATATCCTTGCAATAGTATGCGATGCTAATTGTTTAGACATGTTCGAAAATGCCTATGAGGCCTGTCTGCTCCACACCTGTAGT
Source organism: Aplodontia rufa (assembly GCA_004027875.1). Lineage (NCBI taxonomy): Eukaryota > Metazoa > Chordata > Mammalia > Rodentia > Aplodontiidae > Aplodontia > Aplodontia rufa. The sequence goes on along the minus strand of PVKS010009991.1, from coordinate 39,480 downwards.
TCACATCATTACTAGTCAATGGTAAATGAAATTCAAATTAAAAATATGTTCTTAGGCTTGCCGAACTCTAGATTTCTATATAAGGCTTTCTTACTATATACCAGTTAAGTAGCAATGATGTAAGGACAGAATCTCCCACTATGTAAGTCAGTTCCAAATGGCTAGATCTTTGTGGGTCTCTTAGAGGATGGGTAGAGTCCAAATATATCTACGTGTTGGACCTGAGGGATGTGGATCACTTCTGTCTGGAACTATTAAATACTAGATTCCTAGATCAACTGCAACAACATGTCAAACAAGAGGACTAGTTCCTTCCTTCAGCCCCATTAAATATCCATTCCAGAATCATTTTCATTTTTCACATGAATTTTAAACAGTACTTCCTTTTTTTTAGATTGCAAAACCACATACTGCCTCGATTTTTTTGAACTTGAAATATGATTTCCAAGAAAGTTACTCAGAGGAAATTTGCTTCATCAAGTGTCCCCAGGTCTAGAAGCCATACCTCAGGAGTTTATAATGTCCAAGTCTGCTTTGGAATTTTCCTCTTTCTCTTTTACTATTTCCCCTCTTCTCTCCAACTACCCTTCCCTCTCCATGCTCTGTCCTATCAGCTCCCTCTGCTTTCAACTAGGACTCTGACATCTGTCTTGGATGTCTGGTATGAAATGAGTGAATGTTCTCGGGTATATTAGCTTTTCAAATCTGAAATTTACCTATAGAATGAAAGACCATGACCTGCACAAAATCTACTTATAATCTTTCTGATGGAGAATAAGGAGATAGATGAGTTACTGCAACAAATAGGGGTGGGGGAAATGACCTCTCTGTACTTCTGAAACCGCAGCCTCCAGTGACCTGCAGCAGCCCCAAGAGCCTTGAACCCTGTGCACAGGAAAGACAGCAGAAACCAAATAGAAGCAAACCAGGGACTCAGGTGGCATGAAGACTCACTTTGAACATGCGGGACATTTCATTTCTTTTGGCAGGAGTAAAATCAGAGGACCAAGTGGAATCAACTGAAAATTCTCGGTCCCTGGAGAAAAGCAGGACACTCAAGGTAAGTAGAATCACCTGAGAGAGTGCAAAACAACACAAAGAAGCACAACTCTCCATTTTAACTTCACTGCATTTTAACACTTTTTCCTGTAATAATTGCTAGTGAGCAAAATAGCATGTTGCCAATGACCAGCCAGCAGCATAGTATAAGAAACCCCAAGTTAATTCCGGTCTCCCCCCACATTCAGAAAGTCCACATTGAGCTAGATAGGAGCATCAGACTGACCCCAAAGGTATGGTCACTTAATAAGCCCTCATGCCCTGAAATATACCACTGGATACATTTTTTTTAATGTTACTGATATGCTGGACAAATAAACTATAAATACTTAATGTGTGCAATTTGGTAGGTTTGGATTTTATGTATGCACCTGAGAAACCATCACTATGATAGAGATAAGGAACAATCCATCATCCCCTAAAGTCTCCTGCCCTTCTTCCCTAGGCAACCACCAATCTGCTTCCTGTCACTCCAGAGCAGTTTGCACTCTCTACCATCTTACATAAATGGAAACATACAAGGTATTCTTTTTGCATGGCTGCTGCTTCTTAGCATAATTATTTGAACTTCCCTGGCATTGTTGCATGGATCACTATTTCAGTTCCATGAAATGGTGAGTAATGTCCCACTGTATGCATATACCACACTGTAGCCCTCTACCTATTAGTAGACTTTTGGGTTGTTTTAAATTAAGGTCTATTTTAAATAAAGCTGCTATGATTATTCATATATATCATCTATGGACATATACCTTATTTCTCTTGGGGAAATACCCAGAAGTGCAGTGGGTATAGCATATGGCAGGTGTCCACTTAACTTTTGAAGAAACTGCCAAACTGTTTGCAGAAGTGGTTGTATGATTTGCCAAGCAGTGTGCCTAAGTTCTAGGTCTCTCTGATCCTCCCAACATTTGAAATGGACAGTTTTTAATATTTTTAGCCTTTCTAGTGGAAATGAATTGTATATCCTGGTTATTTCCTTTAAATTTTCCTAATATTAATAGTATTGAGTATCATGTATTTTGATAGTATTGTATTAGTGTGCTTATTTTGTGATATGTGTATCTTCTTTCTTGAATTACCTTTTCAAATATCTTGTCTATATTTTAAATTTGAGGTTTATTTTTTTATTGCTGAGATTTAAGAATTCTTCAGGTATCTGGATACAAATTGTTCAACAGGTATTTGATTTGCAAATATTTCCCCAGAGTCTGGCTTGGTTTTACTTCTCCTTACATTGCATTTCAAATAACAGAAATTTTAAATTCAATCAATTTTCCTTTTATGGGTTGCAACTTTGGTGCTGTCCATAAGAATTGTTTGACTTGAATTTGACTGAGTTATTTGAAGCATATTTGCCCATCTTTACTTCCATACACTTGGTATGTTTGCATTTAGTTCCACAGTCTTTTTTTTTTTAAGAAAGGACAGTGAGAGAGAGAGAGAGAGAGAGAGAGAGAATCAATTTTATTTAGTTTTTCATGTGTCTTTCATTGTTCCAACACTTCATTGTGTACATGGTACTGGGGTGAACCCGTGTACTCGTGCATGCCAGGCAAGCACCGTAACCCGCCAAGCCACTGCTCCAGCCCCTCCATAATCTTTTTTGAGTTAACTTTTTTATATGTTACAAAGAATAGATTAAAAGGTGCTTTTTTCACATTTTAAGTTCCAGTGCCATTTATTAACTTGCCACTTGTGAAAATATATATATTCAAGTAACAGAACAGAGAATCAAAAAATCAATGCTGTTGTTTTATTCTTAGAATCACATAGGGTTAATTCTTCAATTTTTTTTCAATTATTTTGACTGTTGTAGTTTGGATACTGGGTCATATGTAAAACACTGAAAGAAGACTTAGAGGAGAAATGATTTGGTTATGAGATCCTTAACCCAATTGGTGAATTAATCCTCCAATAAGGATTAACTGAGTGGAAACCAAAGGCAGGTAGGGGGTGGCTGGAGAAGGTGGGTCACTGGGGGGCTTGTCTTTGGAGTATATATTTTGTATCTGGTGAGTGGAGTTTCTCTCTCTGCTTCCTGATCATCTTGTGAGCCACTTCCCTCTGCCATACTCTTCTGCCATGATGTTCTGCCTCACCTCCAGCCCCAAGAAATGAAGTCAACCTTCTATGAACTGAAACCTCTGAATCTATGAAGCGCCAATAAACTTTTTCTTCTCTAAAATTGTTCTTCTCAGATCCTTTGGTTACAGCAGACAAAAAACTAGATCTTTAGCACTAACCTGTGAATTTTAGAGTCAGCTTGTCAATTTCAACAAAAGAAAAAAATTTAAAACCTGCTGGGATTTTGATTAAGACTGTGTTGAAATACATTACAAAAGTCTAGTGATCAAAACAGCATAGTATTGGCATGAATACAGACTCAGAGGCCAGTGAAACAGGATAGAGAACCTAGAAACCAAGATATGCATCTATAGCAAGCTGATCTTCAACAAAGGTGATAAGAACATACACTGGGAAAAGGATAGTCTTCAATAATTGATGCTGAGAAAATAGGATATCCATACACAGAAGAATGAAACTAGACCCCTATCTCTCACAAACTACAAAAATCAACTAAAATGGATTAAAGAATTAAATGTTAGACCCGAAATTATAAAACTACTAGAAGAAAAGGTGAAGAAACAACTAAAATATTTGCAAACTAAGCATCTGACATCTGATCTCTAGAAGGTTGGAGCAGTGGCTTAGCGGTAGAGCACTTGCCTGCATGCATGAGGACCCAGTTTTGAAGCTCAGCACCACATACACAACAAGGTGTGAGAAAAACAAAGACCAGATGAAAAAAAATAGATAAAATGGATTCTCTCTCTCTTAAAACAAACAAAAACAAAAAGAAGTTGATAATCCAGAATATATAAGGAACTCCAAAAACTTAATAGCAATAAATAAATAAATAAACAAGCAAACCAATTTAGGGAATAGACCTAAATAGACATGTCTCAAAAGAAGAAGTATCAATGATCAATAGGCATATAAAAATGCTCAAATCAAAACCACAATCAAGGTGTTTACAGCCACTGCCATGCCACCATCACTCTCTAATACTAGCACTACCTCTAGCTCACCAAGCTCTAGCTGAAGGAGAAGGGGGGTAAGTAAGGAGGTCTTTCTACCATGGCTCATACATAGCAGACTGCCCACAAATCCACTGGTGGCAAAACACCCAAGAAACAACTGGCTACAAAAGCTGCTCTCAAGAGTACACCCTCTCGAGTGTCTTCACCCATCTGTGGAGGCTGGAGCTAAACTCAGGCCTGTGTGAAAGGCAGTCAATCTCATGTATTGGACCCAGCAAAGGCATAGCAACACATAATCTAGGCCAATCATAGATATGTAGTGGGAAGGACAGGGGAGAGGGCTGGTGGGGGAGGGGAAAGGAAGGGAGAATAGAGAAGGATCTAGGGGGTAAATTTTATTTAAGAATATATACATATCATATTATTACTCTGGATGCATTTTTGATTGTACAATAACTAAGTTTCTTAATAAAAAAAAAAAAGAAAAGAGTATGCCCTCTACTGGAGGGATGAAGAAACCTTGTCATTACAGGCCTGGTATAGTGGCATTCTATGAAATTGGAGGTTATTGGAAGTCAACTGAACTTCTGATTCACAAACTCCCCTTCCAGCATCTGATGTGAGAAATTTCTCAGAATTTCAAAACAAATCTGCGCTTCCAGAGCGCAGTTATTGATGCTTTGCAGAAGGCAAGTGAGGCCTACGTGGCTGGCCTTTTTGAAGACACCAAACTGTGTGCGATCCATGCCAAATGTGTAACAATTATGCCAAAAGACATCCAACTAGTATGCCACATACATGGAGAATGTGCTTAAGAATTCACTGATGGGAAACATTTCATCCTCAAAAAAATTTTTTTTCTTCTTCCTGTTATTGGTGATTCTGAATGTTAGATTTTTTTTTTTTCCATAGGGTCAAAAGGTACCTAAGTATATGATTGCTAGTGGAAAATAGGGGACAGAAATCAGGTATTGGCCATTTTTCCATTTTCATTTGTCTGTGAATTTTTAATATTAATGCAGGGCCGTAAAGCATTAATGCAAGTCAAAATGTTTCAGTGAACAAGTTTCAGCAGTTCAACCTTATAACAATTATAAATAGAACTGTTAAATTTAAAAAACACACACACAATCAAACATATCACTATGCTATGGTTTAGAAGAAAGGTATCCCCCAAAAGTTCAATATGCGAGGCAATGCAAAAAGACTGAAAGGTGAAATGATTGGATTACTAGACCCTTAACCCAATCAGTGAATTAATTCCCTCATAGGGATTAGCTGCACAGTAACTGTAGGCTGGCAGGGTGTAGCTGGAGAAGGTGGGTCTTTGGGGACATGCTTTTGGGGTACATATTTTGTATCTGGTCTGGAGTCCCTGTCTCTGCTCCTGGAAGCTATGCCTTCCACCATGATGTTCAGCCTCACCTTGAGCCCCGAGAAATGGAGCCCTCTGCCTATGGACTCAGACCTTTGAAACCCTGAGCCTCCAAATAAACTTTTCCTCCTAAAATTGTTCTTGTCAGGACTTTTAGTCACAGCAACAAAAAATCTGACTAAACCACACTGCATCCAGTATTTTTTTTTATTATAAAAAAGCTAACTATAGGGGCTGGAGCAGTGGCTCAGCAGTTACGGAGCTTGCCTGGCATGCGCAAGTGCACGAATTCAAATCCCAGCACCACAAACACAACGGAGTCTCAGAGCAACGAAAGCCATGTGAAAAACTAAATAAAAATTGATTCTCTCTGTCTCTCTCTCACTGTCCCCTCTTTCTTAAAAAAAAAAAAAAGCTAACTATAAAAAGAGCTGGTGAGGATGTAGAGAAAAGGGCACCCTTGCACACTGCTGGTGGGAACGTATGTTAGTACAGCCATCATTATGGAAAACAAGGTGGAGGTTCCTCAAAAAATCAAAATAGAACTATCACGGTATCCAGCAATCCTACTCCTAGGTATATATCCAAAGGAAATGAAATGAGTATGTTGAAGAAAATCTGCACTCCTATGTTTACTGCAGCACTACTCAGAAAAGTTAAGACATGGAAATAACCTAAGTGTCTATCAACTGATAAATGGATAAAGAAAATGTGGCAGTTCCTTAAAAAACTAAAAATAGAACTGCCATAAACCCAGATATTCACTTTGGGGTATTTTTCCAAAAGAAATGAAAAATAATTTTCTTTGGAAATATTTTGCTTCATCTACATTTTTGAAAGGTATTTGCACTGAGTATAGAATTATAAGTTAACAATATCTTTTTCTTTCAGTATTTTAAATACTTCTCTACATTCTTCCAGTGTTGGTTACATGACGTCTAATGATACCCTTTATTTTGTTCATCTCTATGTGAGATTCATCCACACTCAGCTTTTACCACTGTTGTCCATTTGACTATTATGCACCTTTGTGTAATTTCTTCATATCTTTTTGTACTTGGGTTTTGGTAGATTTCTTGGGTCTGGTGTTTATCATTTGTATGAAATTTGTCAATATTTTGGCCATTTTTTCTTCAATTTTTTTTCCTGTTCCTTCCCTCTCCAGTCTTTCTGAGACTCAAACTACACATATTATTAGCCATTTGATGTTGAACTATAGTTCACTGATTTCTGTTCCATTTTTAAGTCCTTTTTATTTGTCTCATTTTGGATAGTTCTTATCGTTATGCCTTATTTTCTGCAACGTCTAATTTTCCCTTAGTCATATCCAGTGTATTTTTCATCTTGGATATTATAGGGGTTTTTTTCCCCTAGAAATTTGACCTGGATCTTTGTATATCTCTCTTAACTTTTTGAAAACACAAAATAGTCATAATAACTGTTGTAATATTCTTTTGTACGTATTCTACATCTGCATCAGCTCTGGATCCATTTTGATTGATTAATTTCTTTCCTCATGTTTCCTCATGATGAGTCTAACTTTCCCATTTCTTTGCATGCCTAACAATTTTTTTTTAACTGAATGCTTGACACTGTAGATGTTATTTTGCTGGGTACTGGATATTTTTGTATTTTTAGATATGCAGAAATTAAGAAAAGGTTGATCCTTTCAGGTCTTACTTTTAAATTTTGTAGGGTAAGACCAGAAAGGATTTATGAAAGGACTTATTCCCTACTACAGAGTCAAATAGGTGCAAATATCAACAAAAAGAAATTATAAAAAGAACAAGATAGAATTTTTGAAGCCAAAGAGTATAATGACCAAAGTGAAAAATTCACTTTAAGGACTCAACATCAGTCAGAAGATGAAGACAATTACTGAACTTGAAGATAAAGTAACCAATCAATTGAAGGTAATAATCTAAAAAAAAAAGGAAAAATATGAATAAAAATGAAGATCCTTAGAAACACGTGGAACACCCTTGAAGTATACTAAAACATGCATAGCAGGAGTCCTAGAGAGACAGGAAGAAAAAGGGGAAGAAAGAATAAATGAAGAAATAATAACTGGATACTTCTTCAATTTGATGGTAAATATTAACCTACATATCCATGAGTCTCCATAAACTTCAAGTTGGGTGTATTGTAAGAGATCCCACACCTGGACACCTCATAAACAATTTGTTGAAAAAGAAAGGCAACCTTAAAAGCAAAGAGAGAGAAGCAATTCAATGTGCACATGGGATTCCTAATAGATTAACAGATGAAAATTCTTATCAGAACTCATGGAGGCCAGAGGGCACCGAGATGATAAATTTAAAGGGGTAGAAAAAACATACTGCCATGTGCCAAATTATGACCCCTCCCCACATGCATCTCTTAAAGTCAGTCCCCAACACACTTCAAAATGTGACTGTATTTGGAAATAAATCTTAAAAAGGTAATCAAGTGAATTCATATGAAGGATTCTCAATCCAATACGACTAGTGCTATAATAAGAAGATGGAAATAGACTAGGGATGTGCTTGCACAGAGAACAGACCATGTGAGGACACTGGTGCACATGTGTGCACTAAGGAGAGAAGCCTCAGAAGAAACCAACTCTCCCATTGCCTTGATCCTGAATTTCCAGGCTCCAAAATTTATGAGAGAATAAACTTTTCTTCCTTAAGCCACCAAGTTTGTGGTATTTTCTTATGACAGCTTTAACAAACTAATACAGATTTTGATACCAAGAAGTGGGTTGCTGTTGTATCAAATACCTAAAAATATGGAAGTGAGTGACTCGGAAACTGAATAATAGGTGAAGAACTGGAAAAATGAAAAAGGTTGGAGGTAGAAATATCAAAATTTTGCCTTCAAGTTGGTAGAAATGCTGATATTACCAGTGGTTCTGGTAAGACTTCATGTGACAATAGAGGGGCATGTTATTAACACTAGAAAAAAGGTGATCCTTGCTATAAAGTGTCAAAGAACTGAGCTGAAGTGTGTCCTAGTGTTTGGGGGAAGGTACCTTATTAGTAAAGAAATCAGCTGCTAACAGACAGGGGAGTTTTCCATGCAAAGTGTTGAAGGTGCAACCTAACTTCTACTTGCTACTTACAGTAAACTAGGAGAAGCAAAAAATGAATTGCAGACGGGATTGTTAAGCAAAAAGAAGCCAGAATGTAATGACTTGAAAGAGACTCACTTCTCCATATTGTATAAACATGAAAAAGTGTATTCTGGAATGAGTACTAAAGATGTGGTTTTCTAGCTATATCTAATCATTCAATAAAAATTTTATGGCAATAGCTCATGAATCTAAGCAACCATTTCAGCAGAAACCAGGAGTAGAGAGGGGACTGTATCAGCAGAAACACTGATAGTTTATACTAAAGGGAAGAGAAAGAATAAAGTGAAGGGAGGCTATCAGACTTCTGGGGTTCTGAAGAATAGGACAATAGAGCCTTCCAGATATAAACACGTACTATCCTTCAAGAAAAGTAAAGAATGGGGACTTGAACAGTGGCTCAGCAGTTAGTTGGAGCACTTGTCTGGCTTGCACAGGGACCCAGGTTCAAACCCCAGCACCACATATACACCTGAACGTCGGAGAAATGAAAGCCAGATGAAAAAGTAGATAAAATTGATTTTCTCTCTTTCCCTCTCTCCCCCTACCCCCCACCACTCATCTCTTAAAAGAAAGAAAGAGAAAGAATGATCCCAAAAGTGATCCCAAGTTCAGCAGATCTGCCACTGCCTCCACAGTTCAGACAAACAGCTCCTTCTCAGTTTTAGTGGCCTAGACTGCTACCATGTAGGACCTCACAAACAGGGCTACTATCCTGGGCTGGTGTCCAGACCAAGGATGTGATCCTGTCAGACTAGCAGGCCTGCTGAGCAGAGCACTGACCTAAAGATATCTGTTTCTAAGCCTTAAAGTCTAATAGAATTTGCTTTTGGATTTGTATATGCTAAAAACCTGTTATCCTTTTCTTCTTTTTGATTTTTCCCTATCTTGAGTCTTACCTACGTTAACTGGATGATGAAACTTTGAACTTAGAACTGATGGTGGAATGAGTTAATTTTTGACTGTGGGATGGGGAGAGGAATGCTAATATATTTTGTTTGTGAGAAGAACATGAATTTGAGGAGCTAGAAACCAGATGCTATGAACCAAACTGTGTTCCTCAAAAATTCAAATGTTAAAGTTTCTGTTAGCTTTTCATCACTGTGACAGAATAACCTGAGAAAATCAACTTAGACAAGGAAAGATTTTATTTGGGCTCACAGTTTGAGAGTTTCAGTCCATGGTTAGCTGACTTCATTATTTCTGTGCCTGTTGTGAGGCAGCACATCACCGTGGAAGAGCTTGGTGGAGGAAAGCTGCTTACTTCATGGCAGCTAGAAAGCAGAGAGGAAGGGGCTGAGGGCAAGTTATAGTCCCCAAGGGTATGCCCTCAAGGCCCCACTCTCTCCAATTAGGTCCAACCTCCTACAGTTTCCCCCACCTCCCAATTGTCCATCTAGCTTTGAACGAACCAATGGATTAATCCATTGATGAGATAAGATCCTTCATGATCCAATCACTTCCCAAAAGCCCCACCTCTGAACACTGCTGCATAGGGGACCAAGCCTTCAACACTCAAGACTTTAGGGGATATTCCAGATCTAAACCCCCAAATTACATCTATATTTGGAGATAAGAGCTTTAAAGATACCTCTTTAAAGTTAAATGAGGTCATATGAATGGGCTCAAAGTCAATATGATGGATGTTTCTAAAAGAAGGAGAAATACCAGGATGTGCATGCATAGTGGAAAGGCCATGTGAGGGCACAGGAAGAAGGTGGCTACCTGTGCACCAAGGGGAGAAACCTCAGAATAAACCAACTCTGCCATCACCTTGATCCTGGAAATCTAGACTCCAAAACTATGAGAAAATAAATTTCTACTATTTAAACTACCCAATCTGTAGTATTTTCTTATGGTCAGCCCTGACAAATTTATCCAACTACTGTCAACCATGAATTATGTATCCAGCCAAACTACCAGTTGAAATAGCTATATGAAGATCAGATAAAATGAACCATAATATTAAAATTGTTACTAGCGATAAAGATATTTTATATTGATAAAAGGGTCAATCTACCAAGAATAAATAACAAAAACATACATGCATCAAATCCTCAAAATTAATGAAGCAAAAGCCTTAAGAATTGAAGGAAGAAATAGACAATTCAACAATAATCATTGGGAATTTTTGTACCTGGCTTTCTATAACAGAAGAACGACTGGGAAGAAGGTAAGAGAGGAAACAGACTTGAACAACACTATATTTTAACAAGGCCCCTATAGGGATACTTGATCTAGAACGGCATAATACATTTTTTTTTAAAGAAAAAGGGGACAGTGAGAGAGAGAAAAAGAGAGAGAGAGAGAGAGATGCAATTTTTATTTACTTTTTCATGTGACTTTCATTCCTCGGACACTTCATTTGTGGATATGGTGCTGGGGTTTGAACTCGCGCATGCCAGGCAAGCACCGTAACCACTGAGCCACTGCTCCAGCCCAGCATAATACATTCTTGAATGCAAACAGAACATTCTTCAGGAAAGACCATATACAAGGTCATAAAACAAGTCTCAATGAATTTAAAAGAATTGAAATCATACAGAGAATATGTCTGACCACAATGGAATGAAATAAAGAATCAACAGCAAAGAAAATTGGAGAATTCATAAAAATGTGGCAATTAAGCAACATACTACCAAATAATCAATGAATCAAAGAAGAAATTTTAAAATTATCTACAGAAGACTTTGAGATAAATGGAAAAAAAAAGAACACAACATAGCAAATCTTACATGGTGCACCAAAAGTTCACCCTCTCACACAGAGAATTTTAAAGATATAGTTACTGACATCAAAACTGAAGAAAGATCTCAATCCATAACCCCACTATCCACTAACTAGAAAAAGAAGAATAAACTACAATGAAAGCAAGCAGAATGAAGGATATAATAAAGATTGAAGTGCAAGCTAATGAACTACAGTGCTGAAAAACAATAGAGAAAATCAGCAAAACCAAAAAGATATTTGAAAAGATCACTGAAATGGACACAACTTTAGCTAATCTGTCAAAGAAAAAGTGAGAATAAGACTCACCTTGCTAATCAGAAATGAAAGGACATTACTATTGACTTTTCAGAAATTAAAGTATAATGGAATACTGTGAACTATCACATACCAACAAATTAGATAATCTAAATGAAATGGAAAAATCCCTAAGAAGATACTAGTACCAAAACTGATTCAATAAGATAAAAGAATTTTAAATAGGCTTATAACTAATAAGGAGATTGAACTATTAATCAAAATAACTTCCCATAAATAAAAATCCAGGACCAGACAGCTTCATCAGGGAATTTTATTTAATATTTAAAAAAACAAAACTACTACAAATCCTTTACAAAGGCTTCCCCAAATCCTGATATCAAAACCAGGCAAATATATCACAAGAAAAGAAAATTATAGAACCAATATTCTGAATGAAAATTGATGTAAAACTCCGGTAAATTCTGGCAATCCCAATCCCATATAATACTAAGGGGATTAAAACCCAAGACCAAGTAGAATTTATCCCAGGAATGCAAGGTTGGTTTTACAAACAAAAACCAATCAGTGTGGTGCACATGATAATAAAATAAAGGAGAAAAATCCCACATGGTCACCTGGATGGGCACAGAAAGCATGCAGCAAAACCTACCCTCTCTCCAGATAAAAGCACTCAACTAGGGAAGGAAAGCAACTAACTTCCTTAGTCTGATTAAGTTTATTGATATAAAAAGTAATGAAGCATTGATACATTGCCACATGGAGGAACCATAAAAACATTATACTTAGAGAAAGAAGTTAGTCACAAAACACATTGTAAGATTCCATCCATAAGAGATGTCCACAAGAGGCAGATCATGGTAACAAAAGGAGAAGGTAGATTAGGGGTTGGCAGGGGGCCAGAGTCCTCTTTCAGAGGAAAGAAGGGTGACTGCTAATAAATGTGGAGGTTTTCTGCTGTGGGGTGGTACAGATGCTCTAAAATTAGACTGTGGCGATGACTGTACAATCTTCAGAATTTCCTATAATACACTTTAAAACAGTGTATTTTAGAATATGTGAATTATATCTCAATTTAAAACGTCTGTCTTTGAAGTTTATATCCTGTGTTACTACACATGTGCATGCACACACATACACACACAGAAATGATAAGAAAATAAACCTTTGAGAAAAATTTTATAAATATTTCATTGAATCCATACCTGAAAGGTAATGATAATACAAACTTCAGGCAAAAATCTTGCATTGTAAACTTTGCTTGGCAATGGAGAAAATTAGACTTAACATAAAGCTGAATTAAAATGACTATCATTTTTTAAAATATCAGAAAACAATTTTATTCATAGACATTTGACATACAACTATTCTCCTTTCAAAGCTTACCTCATGTCAATCACCTGACTCACTACAACACTGGGTTTTGAGTCTTTCTCTTCATTTATGTCATAGAGGAAGAGTTTGAAGTCACAAATGATAGCCAATGCTCTCTGCCATCTTTTTTTCTTTCCTGCTTTTCTTGGAATCTTTTGTTTTGATTTTTTTAAAAGACAAGAATAATCCAAATGTAACATCAAATACAACCCAAACATTACACACAAAATTAAAAGGATAAAAATTAGCTAGAAACATCCCACTTTTCTTGTTAAAGATTCAGAACTAGGGAGTGTAAATGAAATTTTAAGGACAAAGCAATTCATTGGAGGACTGAGTTGTTGTGGTCTTGTGAAAATAAAACAGATGCCAATTCAATTAACTCTTTTTTTTTTTAAACAATTTTATTTAGTTTTTCACATGGCCTTAGTTGCTCCAACACTTAATTGTGTACATGGTCCTGGGGTTTGAACCCGGGTCCTCGTGCTTGCCAGGCAAGCGCTGAAACCGCTGAGCCACCGCTCCAGCCCCTCAATTAAAATGACAGTCACAGCTTTGCCTTTAAGGTAAGACCAAATTCAAATTTGGCAGCATCATGCCTCAAATTCAACTCAGATTTTAAGATTTTAAATATTTTCTAAAGAAGGCCACTTCTTTACTTTCATTATGTATTATACCTATTTGGAAGTCAAAGTGGCACCATTAGTAGGGATTTCACCATGTGTTCATCACAAGGCAAGGTCTAGGGAGAAAACTTAAAGACATTTTAAAATATCCTATTTGGAACACATAAATTTTGTTCTGAAATCCTTTACTTAATATGCAACAAAAATTTTCAGTTGTATATAACTTATATTGCATATTATAATACATATTATATATGTATGTACATGTAAATATGCCTACATGTATCTATAGATACGTGTACACAAATGTGTGTACATATATATGTGTGTGTGTGTGTTTATAAAGTGAGAGGTGATTAGCAAACTTTCTAAGCATTCATGTAAACCCAAAATATTGACACTTACCCAGACGTGGCCTTCATAGGCTGTCCCCAGTCTCTGCCATGGGTCTGGACAGAAGGGTCCTTTCTTCTGGTGATCAGGCACTGGACAAGTTCTTGGAGCTTTTTCTACACAGGTTGTGTGACACAAGAACCCACATGCTTTTTGAACAAAACAGAGATATGATTGTGGTGGATACAATGGTTCCAGGCCCTCGCCCTCCATTACAATTCTGTCTGCTGGGGTAGAGGCCGAAATGCTAAAATCTGTTTTTCCCAGATTGCCTTTCAACTAATATTTTGGACCTTATTTTAAGTTCTACTAACAAAATTAGGGGTATATTCAGTCGCAGAGTGTTTTTATAGCACACGGAGGGTCCTGGGTTCAATTCTCAGCACAGCCAAAAAAAATAAAAATAAAAACAAACTCCACTAAAAACATGCATTTGTTGGAATTTCTGTGTCATGCTGAGAAAGACATAGGATGCAGAGCACCAGTTTTTCCCATGTGTCTCCTGGGCATAGGGAGAAAAGTCACAGCTGTGCTGGTGTCTGGTGAATTTGGTGGGGGCAACAGTAGGAGCCTGCTGAGGTGATGGTGGCTTCCTGATCTATTGTCTTCCTGTTAAACTAATGGCAGCTGTGGCCAGCCCAGCTAGGCCATGTGATACCAGGGAGCACAGCTCAGAGCCTGTTTTTGCACCCCTGCACAGACTTTCCCACTTCTAATCCACTGTGTTTAAGGAGGTACAGAAAGGGAGAGTCACTGACACCAAGCTGGGGGCAGGGGTCTGTGTTACCCAGCAGTGGAGTCCTGAGAGAGCTGTCAACATACCTGGCTAAGAAAATCAGTGAGTACAGAAGCTGGTCCCTAATCTGAGGAATAAAATGTCTTATCTGGCACAGTGATGGACTGTTTAATATTTCTGAAGAAACACTGCTTTCCTTTAACAATATTTACCAAAATAAATTAAATGAGTAAAATAAGACTGTGAAAGCCCAAGGATTAGATTCCATTTTCTTGTCACCTGAGCCAGTGAATCTGATCTTCACAATCTAGCCATGCTACAGAGAACAAAATGTATTTAATTACGTTTTCCTCATAAATGTGTCCCTGCCTGCAGGCCAGCACTGAACAAGTCCAGAGGGTGCAGTCCATGGACTGAGGGGATAAGGGCCGTGGGAACTGAACAGTACAGAGGTCCCACAGACATATTTCCAAAGACCATCCATCCAAGTTTCCCAACAGACAGTAGACTGAGTGAGATTTTTTAGGGAAGTGGTCAGTTCACTATAGTGCTTCCACGAGTTAGAGAGAAGAAAATCTTCTGCTTAATAACTTAGGTAAAACCAGGATGGCTCTGACCCAGGTGTCCTTTCCCATGGCAGTCTTACTGTCACAAGCACAGCCCTGTCTTATCAAATCCACCATCACAGACTTGCATTGGTCACACTTGGTAGGAACAGTAAAGGATGTGAGAAAAAACTGGTACATCTTATTCTACAAAAGACACCAAACACACACAGTTAAATGGCTTTGTAAAGGTGACTCCTTCAAACCCACCCTGACAGAATATGTCCACACAAAGAAAATGAGCTCTCTTCTCATTTCACCAGCAAGTAAGACTCTTGCCCCCTAATTATTTCTATATTGGAAAATTTGAACAAGAAAGCCCCCAAACTGTCCAAATTATTATTAGTAGTAGAATTAGTATTAGTGTTAGTATTAGTATTAGTATTATAACTATTATATCATTATTATGTGGCAATCCAATGCTTATTAAAGCTTTTTGGAACCAAATAAATAAAGCCTAGCCATTATTTGTGCTGACCTCTCCTAAACATTTGAAAAAGTGCTTTCTAAACTGACAAATTCTTTAACAATGAAGTAAGTGAGAATTATCTAGGTGCAAGGGCAAGTGACAAAAATTACATGATTTTATACTATACTTCTTTGAAGAAAAATGTTCAAAGTTTTCTCTCTATAGATAACTACATTTAATTTTCTATTATCAATAAAAATATAATTCATGAATTAATGTTTCATCTTGTGTGAAGCAGATCATATTGTACTTTTTCAGAAAGAGACCATTCTGAAATTTCTAAATAAAACTCAAATAATTAGAACTTCAAATATCTTTACATTTTTACCTATAAATTGATAATCCACAATGGATTACCATTTCTGGACGATGCCTTAGAGGCCCAAATTACTGCATAAATTAGCTAATGTATAATTAGCATGAATGATATTAGCATATTAATCTTCATAATCAATATTATTAGCATTAATTTGCCTTTTGTAAATCATTTTAAATTTGGCTTCTCCAATGACTAGCAAATTTTCTGAACTTGCTGTGTCTCTATGGATAGTGATAGTCCCTACTAGGGGCAATATGTATTTTGATACAAAGATCTACTGCTCCTCACATAGTTCTTCAGTTAGCTCCCCTATTCTCAGCACTATATGCCACACCTGTCTCCTAAAGTCCTGGGATCTCTAATCGTGAGTCTCTCTAGGGTTCTGAGATACCAATCATCTTGCTACTTTTTGGCCTGTCATTTCTGAGCACTTGACAATTATATTATCTCTGATAACCCTTTTCTCAAGCTTCCATCTTCCCAAATCATGTTGACTTGTCTACTCTTTTTCCTCTCTTTAATGTGTATCAGTAGAGAGCAGATATATATGCATTTTTAGCCTGCCAGAAATTGGAAAGAAATAAGGACAGAAGAATATAGATAGGCAGGAAGGCAGTCTGGCTGCCTCTTGGTATTCTCATCGATACTGCTTAAAAATCATACATTAACTGTGACAAAATGGAGAGTCCCTCCTGTCTACTTTATTCTTAGTCTTTGTTGATGTTGGCATGTCAATTATTTCCAGTTTGTTTTCTAGATGTTCATTACATAATAGAGATAACATGCATTATTTTGAATATTCACCTTATATCCAAATTATCTTACTTTTAAACAAGAATCTATGTTTTCTGGGCAAACAACTGTATCAATTACATCATAAAATAGATTTATCTTTTGTTGTTCATGCCAGTCATTTTATTTTCATTTCTTATTGCACTTGTTAGAAAATTAAGAAGTTGCTGAACATTAACGGTGATAGGGGGTAATTCTATACCATTCCTCATTTTAATTGAAAACTCATAGTGTTTCATTATTCTGGATATTATCTACTGTAAAATTCTACTCAGCTATTAAGAAAAATGAAATTGTGGCCTTTGCTGGCAAATGGATGGAAATGGAGAAAATCATGCTGAGTGAAATTAGCCATATCCAGAAACTCAACAAAAATGCTTTCTCTCATGTATGAAGCTATAGTACAATACAGGAAAGTGTACAAGAAAAATAAGTTTACATAATATATTCATCAAACAAGGATTACCAGTCAAACTGTAGGCAACTTGCAGACTAGGGGTAGAGGGTAGAGACGGGGAGGGGAAGGCAGTGGAGAAGGTAAAGGGGGGATATATGATATTTGCATGTATGATAATATAACAAACACCTTCTATATGTAAAACTACAATGAAAAATAAAAATCTTATTTTATAAAAATAAATAAATAAAATTACTGTGAGTAAATGCCAGGGTGATAACAGAAACCAAAACAATTTATTCTCATTATTTACAGAACTTAATAAGCTTATAACTAAGTCAAGTACCTTAGGAGAAAAGAGAATGCTGGTATGATATTCCTTGCTCTTTATTGTTGGTGTATGAACTGGGAGATGAGCAGAATCTATAATCTGAATTAAGGGAATAAAACTGATTAAAAGGCAAATTACATGTTTTTTCCACAATTACAATAATTAATAATTTTTCAAGTAAGGTAGAATACTTATATTGGTTAATAGACAAAGACTCAGTAAAACTAAAATGTTAACAGTGCTGGAAATATATTTTAAGTAAACTAAATCTCTGCTTATAATTTCTACAAATAAAATACTTATACATTTCTTAAAATTTATTTCAATTTGGCTTCTTTAAAATAAAGTGAAAAGTAGTTCAAAAAAGAAAAAATAACAAGAACAATAAAGAGAAAACAATAGCAAATACAATAGATAATAATTAACTATATCAATAATAATTTTGAAAATTAATGTTCTAAATATAGAAATTATAAGAGATTATCAGCAGAACTATATGCTTCCTACAATTAATTCACTTTAAATATAAAGACACATATAGATTAAAAGTAAATAAATGGAGAAAGATATGCCAAGCTAACACTAATCAAAAGAAAGCAGGAGCCAGGTGTGGTGGCCTACTCTTGAAATCCCAGTGACTCCAGAAGCTGAGACAGAAGGACTGCAAATTTGAGACCAGCCTCAGCAACTTATGGGGCCCTAAACAAGTTATTAAGACTTGTCTCAAAATAAAAAATAAAAAGGACTGGGGATGACACTGGAGTGGTGGCTCAGCAATAGAGCATTTGGCTGGCATGTCCAAGGACCTGGGTTCAAAACCCATCACCACATACACAACTAAGTGTTGGAAAAACAAAAACTAGATGAAAAACTAAATTAAAAAATTGATTCTATCTCTCTCTCTTAAATAACAATAATAAAGGACTGGGGATGTTGCTCAGTGGTTCAAACAAAAAAAGAAAGAAAGAAAAAAGAAAAGAAGAAAACAGCAGGAATAATTGTATTAATTTCAGAAGGCACAGACTTCAGAAGAAGGAAATCTATCAGGAATAAACAGGAATTTAATAATTATAAAGGGGGTAATTCTATGAGATGATGTAGTAACACTTATTGTGCATGAACCTATAAAAAATACCCCATTAAAGTACACGAGACAAAAACTGACAGAAATGTAAGAAGGGACAGAAGCATGCAGTATTATAGTTATAGACTTCAATACCCCTCTGTCAGAAATGGACAGGTTCAGCAGGCAATGTATCAGGAAAGCCACAGTTGAATTAAACTGGATATAATGGAAATGATGGACATCTAAAGGACAACAGAACACACATTCTTCCTAGGTTCACGTGGTACACTCACTAAGACATAAAATGCATCTTAACAAACTTATATGTAGCAAAATATATATATAGCAAACTTATATGTAGCAATGTCAGCTATCAGACCACAATGTGATCAAACTACAAATTAATAACAAAAAGCTAGGGAAATCTTAAGCATTTGAAGATTGTATACATATATTACATATATGTATATATACACATATTTTACATTTATATGTGCATATATATGTAAATATATATGTACATGTGTACGTATAAGTATATATGTGTGTAAGCATGTATGTGTGTGTGTGTGTATATATAGTAAATAAAAATCTTACCAAAAATTCTGGATGGCAGTGAGAACAGTGCTCAGAAGAAAAGGTATAACATTGAATGTAGGTATTAGAAAAGAAGAAACACCTACAGTCAACCATCTGCATTTTCATCTTAGGAAAGTATAGAGGGGTTGGGGATTTAGCTCACTGGCAGAGCGCTTGCCTAGCATGCTCAAGGCCCCGAGTTCAGTCCTCAGCCCCCCAAAAAACAAACAAATAAACAAAAAAAAACAAACAAAAGGAAAGTATAGAAAGAACAGCAAATTAAATCCAAAACAAATAGAACAGAAATAAAAATTAAAATGCAATTCAACAAAATTGAAGATAAATCTATAAATCTACAAAAAAATAAAATAATAAAAAAGAAAATCCATTGCTTTTTCTTTGAAAAGATATACAAACTCAGTAAGACCCTAGCCAAGCCCAATAAGAAACAAAAAGAGAAAACATAAATTTAACATCAGAAATGAAACAGGGATCATTACTGAGCCCATGGACATTAAGAGAATAACAACTGAATGCTCTAAACAACTCTATGCTGACAATATGAAGTGGACCAATTCCTAGACAGACACATTCTGCCAAAACTCAGAGAAGAATTAGACATTCTGAAAAGGACTTTATCTATTAAAGAAGTTAAATCAACAATTGAATTTTTTCCCAATTAAAAGCAAGAGATCCAAAAGGGTTCACTGTAAATCCTACTAAATATTTAAGGAGACATTATACAATAATCTATCATATCTTTCAGAAGATGGAAGCAGAAAAACCACTTCCTAACTTATTCTCTGAGTCCAGCATCACTCCGATACCAAAACTAGACAAAGACATTACAAGAAAAGAAAGCAACAAACCAATATCTCTCATTAACATAGATGCAAAAACTCTCAACAAAAAAAGTACCAAACGGAAACCAACAACGTAGGAAAATAAATATACACCACTACCAAGTGAAATTTATGTCAGGTATGCAAGGTTGGTTGAATATTCAGAAATCAATTAAGATCCATAACTTCAACAGGCTAAAGAAGAAAAAAAATCATGTGATCATATCAATGATACAGAAAAATAATTAAATCTAATACTATTCATAACAAAAGCTATCAGTAAAATACAGGGGAACTTCCTCAGCTTGATTTTTAAAATCTACAAAAAGATCATACTTAGTGATGAGAAACTCAAAGTTTTCCCATAAAATTAGGAAGATGGCAAGTATGTTCAACACTGTACTGGAAGCCCCAACAAATACAATAAGCCAACAAAAACAAATAAATGGAGTACATATTTGGAAGAAAGGAATAAAATAAAACAGTTTTTGTAAGCAGATGACATTTTTTTATAGAAAATCCAAAAATATCAACAAAGAAACTTCCTGGAATTAATAATTATACAAAATTTACATGACACAAGAATAGTATATAGAAGCCCATCACTATCCTGTATACCAGCCACAAACAAGTGAAATTTGTAAATCTAATACAAGTTGAAAATGTCATAGATCCAAACTATATTTAATACATACAACTTATTTAATATTGTAGCTTGACCTAACCTACCTTATACATACTCAGAACATCTCCAGTAGCCAACAATTGAGCAAAATTTTATAATAAAGTGTTAAATTTCTCATGTAATCTACTGAATACTTACTAAAAGTAAAAAAAAGGAAGCTAGAGTGATAGTTCTATATTACTATCCCAGGAAAGGATCAAAACTCAAAATTGGAGGTGTGATTTCTACTGAATAACTATGACTTTTGGAGCATCATAAAAATACTGAAATCATGAGATAATTTCATCATAAAATGAATAGGTTGAATATTCGTAAGTTGAGGACCAATTGTACATTAACACCACCCAAAATAAAATTCTTATGTAGACTCTAAAAATATTATGACATCTCTGTGAAAAAAATTTACAATATTTGTGAAAAAATAAAAGAACTGAATAAATGTAAATGTAGTACATGTTTAGATATACTCAATTTTGTCAAGAAAGCAATCCTTTCCAACTTGCTATAGGTTCAGGGCAATCTCATTCAAAATTCCAGCAATTTCACAAAACTGATAAAGTGATGTAAAAGGCCCAAAATATCCAACACAATATTAAAGAAGAAAAACAAAATTGGATAACTGATACCCCCTTGACTTCAAGATTTATTATGCAGCTACTTTATCAAGACAGTTTGATATTCTTAAATATGCAAACCAATCAATGGCAAAGAATTTTGAGTCCAGAAATATACCTACCTAAATATTTTCAACTAAACTTTGACAAAGTAGCAGAGACCATATAGTGGATAAAAGACAGTCTTTTCAACAGGATGTTCCATAGCAACTAGACATCCACATGTAAAAATAAATAAAAAATAAAAATAAATATATAGGTAGACAGATAGACAATGACCCTGTACCCTCTGCAAAAATCAACTCAGATCAGATTATGGACCCAAATGTAAAATATAAAACTGTAAAAGTCCTAAACTGTAAGGTAGAAGAAAATCTAAATAACGTTAGGTATGGCAATGACTTTTTAGATGTGACCCAAAGCATAATCCATGAAAGAAGTAATTTATAAGCCAGACTCTATAATTAGAATTTTCTGATCTGTGCAAGACAATGTCAAAGAAATGAAAAGAAAAACCATATTATATGGTGGGAAATATTTCCAAAAGACATACCTGATAAAGGACTGTTACCCCAAATACACAAAGAACCCTTAAAATTCAACAGTAAGAAAACACCCTGTTTTTTTAAATGATTTTTTAAAGATTTTTATCAGATACTTCATCAAAAAGAACAACAGATAGTGAAAAATATGTGAAAAGCTGCTCTGCATCAAATGTCATCAGGAAAACACAAATTCAAACAATAATAAGATAGCACTACATACCAAAACGGCCAAAACTCAGAACATTGATACTGGATGCTGGCAAAGATGTGACATGACAGGAATTCATTTTGGGTGGGAATAAAAATGGTACAGGCTACCTCAGAAGATAGTTTGGTGGTTTCTTACAAAACTGAACCTACTCAAATCATACAATTCAATAATTGAACTCATTTATCCAATGAATTAAAAATGTATGTCCACAAAAGAAACCCCTACATACATCTTTTTATATCAACTATATTCATAATTGTAAGAACTTGGGAGCCACCAAGATGTCCTTTATAGGTGAATGGATAAATAAACTGTGGTGCAACCAGACAAAGTAATATTTTGATTTCTTGGAAAGTTAAACATTTACTTGCCATGTGACTCCACAATCCCACTACCCATTATTTGCCTTAGAAAATTTAAACTCATGCTTGCACAAAGACCTGTACATGAATATTTATTTATAGAAGTTCTACTCATAATCTCCAAAATCTGGAAACAACCCAAATTTCCTCCAAAAGATAGGTAGGAACTACAGATACACATTTCAACCTGGGGGCATTTTGAAGGGATTGTCGTTACTGAAAGAAGTCTGAACATTTCATACTATCAGACGCCATTCATAGAACATCCTGAAAAAGCAAAACTAAAATGAGAGAAGAGTTGAAGAGACCACTGAAGGTTACCATGACTTAGGTCCCAGGGAATGTGCAAATGCAAAAGTGTTATGTGTGTGCATATGTAAAAATGAAAGAACTGTATGGTGTTAATTTTAAATATAAAATTCTGAAAAATTAAAGAATTCCAACAAAATACATATGCAGATTTAAACATGCACTTCCCCAAAAATGAATACCCAAATGGCCAATAAGGATATGAATATTCACAAATCCACAAAGAGATACCAATGTACCCACACACTCAAATGTCCAAAATTAAAATGACCAAAATAGCTATTATATCTAAGTTTCAATTCATGAACCATAGGTATAATTACGTAGCTATGTAGGCAGATGGATAGATAGATACACACATACATGCACACATACACTTAAGGAATTTATTACATGCATTTAAATTTATTCTACTGTGTGAACTGGATAATCAATGTTTTTAAGACTGAATTCTTCACATCTCATGCTGGAGTTGGATATTCACAAGGCAAGTAATCAGAAATGGAAGATGAATGTAATGTGAGGGTGAGAAATGATGATTTGAAACCTATGAAGACAAGTCAGAATATCCAGAAATAGACAACACCATGCTTTCTAGGATATGAAATTAGTTCCTTTATCAAAAGTGATATTCACAGGGGCTGGAGCAGTGGTTCAGCAGTTCCTGCGCTTGCCTGGCATGCACAAGGATACGGATTTGAACCCCAACACCACATACACAACGAAGTGTTGGAGCAACAAAAGCCACGTGAAAAACTAAATAAAATTGATTATCTTTCTCTCTCTCTCTCTCTCTCTCACTGCTCTCACTGTATTCTTTCTCTCTCTCTTAAAAAAAAAAAGTGATGTTCAGAAAAAACGTGTGGCAAATAAGTCCATGGAGGGAAGTTTTAGCAGAAGATAGCAGCAAGGCATGTAGTCCCCCCATACGGTGTGGGACATCCGGTCCTTTAAATAGAGGAAATGGGGGGGCGCTGGAGGGGTGGTTCGGCGGTTACAGCACTTGCCTGGAATACACAAGTACTCAAGTTCAAACCCCAGTACCCATGTACACAACGAAGTGTCCGAGGAATGAAAGTCACATGAAAAACTAAATAAAAGTGCTTTTCTCTCTCTCCCCTCTTACTTTAAAAAAATAAAAAATAATAAAAATAAATAAAGGAAATGGCCCAACATCATTAAACTCCCAAGAGATATTTGACTGATCACCCTGAGAAATGTTGCCTTACTGGATGCTCCAGAACTGGTCTCTGATCTCAACAGGTAGGATGTTTAGCAGTGGCTGCATCAGATTGACCTTGGGGAGTAAACAACTCTGTTGGTATGTCCATTTGTAATCTTCATACCTGCCACCACAGTCACTCTATTCATGGGCCCCCTGGGCACTGACTTTCCACTGGGGAAGGAGGCTGACTGATGTCTACAAAGCAGATCATCTTAATTGCCTATTAAAACTTTCCTCTAATGGGGCTGGAGTGGTGGCTCAGCAGTTACAGCACTTGCCTGGCATGACTGAGGACATGTGTTCAAACCTGAGCACCACATACACAACTAAGTTTTGGAGCAATGAAGACCAGATGAGAAACTAAATAAAATTGATTCCTTTGGGAAGCATATACATGAAAGACAAATATATTCACATTCTATGCCTATTCAGAAACATCCAGCTATATCCCACTTCCTCAAACCTCCTTATTTTTTTTTTTTAGAGAGAGCGACAGTGAGAGAGACAGAAAAGGACAGAAACAACTTTGTTTAGTTTTTCACATGGCCTTCGTTGCTCCAACACTTAGTTGTATACTGGGGTTTGGACTCAGGTCCTTGTGCTTGCCAGGCAAGAGCTGAAACTGCTGAGCCACTGCTCAGCCCCTCAAATCTCCTTATTACCAAGTCCTTGACTGCTCTGCCAAATGATAGTTAGCCATATAAATTATAATCTTTAACCCTTTTTCTTCCCATACCTAAAGGAAATGAAAGTAGGGACTTCAAGAGATATTTGTACACCAGCGTTTATTAGCACATTACATTCACAATAACCAAAAGGTAGAAACAATTCCAGTTTTCACCAATGGATGCATGGCTAAATAAAATGTAGCATATACATACAATAGGATATTATTTGGTCATAAAAAGAAATATGACAGTTATATCATCAAAGTGGCAGACTAGGAAGCTCCAAGCCTTTCTTCCTCTGATAGACAAATAAAAAAGCAACCAAAAGTTGGCCAAAGTGACCTTATGAGAGCTCAAAAAACAAAAGTTTAAAGCAACCAAGAAAATAATCATAAGAGAAAAGGTCACATTTAAAATAGCAGGAAATTTCACGACAATTTTATTTATCTTCACTCCTCTTTCCCTAGCATGGCACAGTTCCAATCTGAAAGAGAAGCAGCCCAGTACCAAATTTCTTCCTTCAAGCCAGAGGTAGCAGAGCAGATCTTATTTGCAACATCATAATGTATCTGATAACTGCCTTAAGGATTGTTCTCTGATTTGCCAAACTCAAGAGCTCAGGTGGAAAGCAGCAGCATAGCTTGGCTCTCAGGTTTTTAAAAAAGTGACAGAATGTGGCAGGTACTGCTCATATAAGCTTTGGGGGCTCTACTGATCTGTAGATACCAGAGAAAGAGATTCTAAGTGAAGACATATAATAGATACATATAAGTCTCCAAGGAAAGCTGGGTTGAAACTCTTTGGAATATTAAGCCACACAAAGGCCAGGAAAAATATATGCTTAAAAAAGACAAGTTCTTAAATATCTCCTTGGGCTAATTTTAGGGCTCACAGCATAATCTGATGATTAGCAAAAGCTATCCCCAGCACAGAGACAGTCTACAAAGACTGGAAGATGTAGCTGTTTTTTCAAATGTCCACCACTTAAAAACAGCAACAAAGCAAGAGGCCTACAAAGGAAACAAGGAAAGGTAACTCATTCTAATAAAATGGTAGCAACTGTTATTGGAGAAACCCAGGCAAAACATGCTAGACAGATAATAAAACAATTAGATATATAAGTTAGCAGTTCTTGCATGATTTTTTTGGTAACAAGAAGTTTTAATTATTACTTGAATGTCAAAAAACAAAGGAAAATGTGGAAAAAATAACTAAAGGCAATCAGAAAAATAATGTACAAATAATATGAGAATATCAATAAAGACACAGAAATTATAAAAAAGAAAAAATAGACATTTTGGAGCAGAACAATACAATAACTGAATCTACTTGGCCAATTAGTGGACAAATATATTCATTATGGGAATTCCAGAAGAAGAAAAGGGAGAGACAGGGGGAAAGAATGCATTTGAAGAAATAATGGTAGAAATCTTCCCAAATTTGAAGGAAAGACTTGAATATACAAATTCAAGAAGCTTAACAAACTTATGAGTAGAACCCCCCCAGACATCCACATTGAGACACAGTATAATCAAACTGTAAAAAAAAAAAGATCTCAAGAACAGCAAGAGAATAGTTATCTCCCTCTATATAAGGGACCCTCCATAATAATAGCAACGGTTTTCTTAGAAGTCAATGAGATACTATATGTAAAATATTGAAAGACATAGACAATCAACTAAAAATTCTATTTCCAACAAAACTGTCCTTCAAAAATGAGGAAGAAATCAAGACATCTCCAAATAAACAGAAGTAGAGGGACTTAGATGTTAATGTACCTGTCCTAAAGCAAATACTAAGAGGAATTCTTCTGGTTAACATGGAAGGATGCTAATCAATAACTCACACCCATTTGAAACTGTAAAAATCTCTAATAAAAGTAAATATGTGCACACATATAAAATCCAGTATTATTGTAATTTTGGTTTGCATTTCCACTTTGTATTCTTTATGGGATTTCAAAGATGAATATATTAAAAACTATTAAGTCTAGATTAAGAACATATAAAGATATAATTTTCCATGATAAGCCATATATTCTGGGCTTCAAAGCAGTCTTATAAATTGACTTATAGATATATGCTTATTCAAATAAACAATTGATCAAAAAATAAATCACAGGGAAATTAGAAAATGCCTTGAGACAAATAAAAACCAAACTCAACATACCAGAATAATATGGCATAAGAGGTAAATGTAGACAGGTAAAAGGTTTACATTTTTTAAAAAGAAAGACCTCAATCAACAATCTAAATTTACACTCTCAGTAACTTGGAAACAAAAACAAACTAAAGCCATAGCTATAAGAAGGAAAGAAATAATAAAGAAGTGCAGATATACATAAGATGGACTCAAGAAGACTAAATTTTAGTTTTTCAAAAGGATCAACAAAACTGAAAAAACCAGCTACATTTACTAAGAAATAAAAAGAAGGAGACTCAAATAAAACCAGAAATGGAGATTGAGACAAAAAAAAAAAAAGGATTATCAGAGAGTATAAAGAGCATCTGTCCACCAACAATCAGATAATCTGGATAAAATTGACAGATTCCAAGAAACAGAAAATTTGCCTACAATCATAAATAAATAGAAATTCTGAATAGAATAATAATTTTAAATCAAAAACTCTAAACAAACTGCTAGAGCAAAATGACTTCAAAGAAAAACTCTACCACATATATGAAGAAGAATTAACACCAATCTTCTTCAATGTCTTCCAAAAAGTTAAAGAGGAGGGGGCATATCCAACTCATTCTTGATACCAAAGACAGACAAAGATACCAAAGAAAAGAAAACCAAAGACCAATATCCCTTTAAAATGTTGATGCAAGGGCTGGAGCAGTGTCTCAGAGGTTACGGCGCTTGCCTGGCATGTGCAAGGATGCAGGTTTGAACCCCAGCACCACGTACACAACAAAGTGTTGGAGCAACAAAAGCCACATGAAAAACTGAATAAAAATGATTCTCTCCCTCTTTCTCTCTCACTGTCCGTCTCTCTCTTTAAAACAAATGTTGATGCAAATATTCTCAACATTACCAAACTGAATTCAGCAGCATATTGAAGCAGCTACCCATGATGAACAAGGGACATATAATCCTGGAACATAAGGACAGTTCAACATATGAAAATTTATCAATATAATTAGACAAAATTAAGAGAAAACATATGATTTTGACTGAACTAGAAATCTTTGACATTATTTCATTATAAAAGACTTCATAATCAAATTAAAGGAAACTAGCTCAACATCAAAAAGGCCATATATGAAAAACTCACAGGCAATCTCATCCTTAATGGTGAAAGGACTAAAAGCTTTTCCTCTACCATTAGGAAGAAGATGAGGATCCTGATTTCTCCACTTCTAATCAATTCAGTCCTAGAAGTCATAGCCAGGGAAATTAGGCTACAAAAAGAAAGAAAAAGAATGCAAAATGCTAGACAAGAAGTAAAATGATCTCTGCTCACAGATAACATAACCTTACATGTAAGATCTGTAGATCTTCTATCCAAATATTCCACAAAAAGAAAATATCCATGCTAGTAAGTGAATTCAGCAGTCACAGGTGACAAAAATAAACATCCAAAAATCAGTTTTATTTCCACATATTAACACATAACTATCAGAAAAGTAAAGTAATTCCATTTGTAATGGCATGAGAAAGAATAACAGAATTGTCATTCGATCCAGCAGTTCCACTTTAGCTATATTCTCAAAACAATCAACAGCAGGTACTTGAACAGATATTTGTACACTGAGATTCACAGTAACATTATTCATATTAGCCAAAAGGAGGAAAGTATGTCCATCAACAGAGTTAAATGTGCTATATAAATACAATAAACTGTTAGCTTTTTTTTTCTTTTTTCAAAGAGAGAAGGACAGTGAGAGAGAGACAGAGAGAATCAATTTGTATTGAGTTCTTCACGTGGCTTTCATTGCTCTGACACTTAGTTGTATAACTCGTGCTGGGGTCTGAACCTGTGCACCTGCTCATGCCAGGCAAATGCCACAACCCCTGAGCCACCACTCCAGCCCCAACTGTTAGCCTTTAAAAACAATGAAAGTAATAACTTCAAATTGTATGATTCTCAACGCAACAGGGAGATGACTCCCTAGGATACTTGGAGGTGTATGGTGGGGGACAAGGTGGGGGGAGGGCGTAGAAAGAAAACATCTAGGAGACTGGAGGGTGGGAATAATCTCGGAAGGAGATCTCTGTCCTCCACGAGATATCCATTTAACTCAAGGGTTCTTCTGGGGGAAACAGCAACATGGATGCCCAAGCTAGGCATCCATGATATGGCATTAGCCCTGGATAACTAAACATATATACATTGGTTCTTGAATGTTTGATAATGTTTCCCCCTCAACTGCAACTCTATATCCATCTAATAAAAAAAAATCACTTCTCTCTTTCTCTCTCTCTCACTGTCCCCTCTTCCTAAAATATAAATAAATAAATAAATAAATGAAAAGAATGAAATTCTGACAAATGCCACATGTGGTTGAACTCTGAAGACAATAGGCTAAGTAAAACTAGCCAGATACATAAGGGTTTTAAATGCTGTAAGATTCAATTTATTGCTATTCAATTTAGATTGCTAGAATAGTCAAACTCACAGAGAAAGGAAGTGGAATGATAGTTTTTGGTGGCTGTTTGGAAGGAAGAAGGGAGGGTTTTTATCAAATGGGTACAAAATTTCTGTTTGAGATAGTGACAAGGATCCGCACATGGATGTGGTGGTTGCACAATAGTATGAGTGCATTAAATGTTCACAAAAATGATTTAAAAAGCAAAAATATGTTGTGCAAATTTTAGCACAAGTTTAAAAGGAATGAAATTCTATTATGTGTTACCTGGATGAACCTCCAAGACATTATGAGAAGTGAAGAATATTTCCAATTGGCAAATTCATAAAGTTGGAAGCTAAGGGAGGGGAAGTTTGGAATTATTATTTAGTGAGTATGGAATTTGGGATGATGGAAAAGGTTTGGAAATAAAAAGTACTAATGGTTGCACAACATTGTCATTATAATGTATGCCAAGGAGTCGTACACTTAAAAAGAGCAAAATACCATATTTGATATTATACATATTTTACCACCATACAAATAGATTAATAAGTAAATGAAGCTGCTATTTGACAGAAGTGGCATTATAAATTATTAGGGGGATGACAGACTGGCCAATGAACAGGACTGAGAAAACTAACTAGTCAGAGCTGTATTTCAAGAAAGCAAGAACAGAATTACCTATTGAATTAAGGACTAAAAGCAAAAGGCAAGGGGGCTGGAGCAGTGGCTCTATAATTATGGTGCTTGCCTGGCATGCATGAGGATACAGGTTCAAATCCCAATACCACTTATACAACTAAGTGTTGGGGATGAAAGTCACATGAAAAATTAAATAAAATGGGTTCTCGCTTTCTAAAGGAAAAAAAAGAGCAAAGGCAAAACATTAAAATTTTTTGTTTGGAATTTTCAGGACAGAAGGATAAACTCAAAATGGATTTTATTAAAAACATGAAAAAAAGCAAAAAAAAATTAAAAGACTGATGAATTTTACTATATTAGAATCAAAAGCCCACTATACAAAATAAAGGCAACAATTTGATACCATTTCATACTAATTTGAATTTCAAAAATTCAGATGTCTAGCAGCAGCAGGTGGTTGACATTACATAAGGAAACAAGAACCCATACATATTTCTGAGTGAGTGTAGATTGTGTTTTGAAAGGTCTTCCTGTGGGCTGGAGTGGTGACTCAGTGGTTACGGCGCTTTCCTTGCAGCCTTGCATGCTCGAGTCTGTGGGTTCCAACTCCAGCACCATATACACAATGAGATGTTGGAGCAACAAAGGTCACATGATAACTAAATAAAATTGATTCTCTCTCTCTCTCTCTTAAAAAAAGAAAGAAAGAAAAAAGAAGGTCTTCTGTGGAGGCAATGCAGAATGAATTCTTAAAAATCACACATTATGTGCATATATAAGTATATGACAGAGAACTTCACCTTTATGCATAGATAGAAAGAACCAATCATTAATAGATGAGCAAAAGGAAGTTTAGAAAAGTAGAGAAAGGAGAATGGGAAAGGGGAGGGAGGCTGGAAGAGTAGGAGGGCGATGGATCATGAACTGAAATCAAATTCAATGCATGTATGAGTTTGTTGGGATGAACCCAACTACTATGTATAACTATTAAAGCTCTAATAAAAATAAATAAATAAAGTCTATGTGGAACCAGTGTTGAAACAAAAATTAAAAACAACTATAGGTATTAAAAAAAAAATAAAGGTCTGTTGCCCAGGCAGGGTATGAAATATATGCCCATAAAGGGCTGCCTGGAGTGGGCAGGCAGACATAGCTCTTGACATGGGAGGAGGGAAGAGCTGGCTTAAGAGAAGGGAGATGGATTAAAGAGAGGGAAACTGATCAAATAAGTATATGGAAGATAACAAAGGGCAGTTTTCTCAATGTCACAGTTAGAAATACAGAAAATTATTAACTAAAATAAAATGCATTATTGAATTGGAAACAGATGTATTATGTATTATGAACTTAAATTTTTCATAGAATAAATACTTAGGTAGGTGTAGGTTCATGATAGATAGATTTATAGGCTGTGCTATGGTCTGAGTATGTCCCCAAAGCAGCATGTGCTGGAAACTTAATTCCCAATGCAATACAATAGTGTTGGGGCCTAATGAGAAGGGATCCCACCAAGAGGGCTCAACCCTCATGAATAGATGAATGCTATAATCTAGGAATGGATTTGCCCTTCTTCCTCTCTCTCTCTTTGCCTCTCTGCCATGTGATGACAGTAAGAAGACCCTTACCTGAAGCTGGTCCTTCAATCTTGGATTTCCCAGCCTCCACAACTGTGAGCCAAATAAATTTCTGTTCATTATAAATGGCCCTGACTGTGGTATTCCATTATAAAAGCTATAACACCCTGTCATAGCAATGTTCCATCTCTATAACTGTCCAACAAAGGGGCCTGGAATAGTGACACCTTAAAAGCAATCAACACACCCAGAACCTAGATCTTGACTTCTAAATCTTGTTCTCCATGAAAACAATCAGTATTTCTTAGATTAATGTTTGAATCCAAGGCTGGGTCAACACAAAATAAACTGGAACCTTTTTTCTGCCAGATAGAAAGTGCTCACAGAATGATGGAGATATGTCAAAAAGAGACCACAATGAGCTAAACAGGCTTTGCTAGTCATATCTACAAACAAATTAATATCAGAATAATGATAAAAATGATCATAAATCATTAGGTGAAACAAGAAATCATGAGTCCATAAAGATAAATTGAAAATTTGGTAAGGTATGCAGTACTTCCCCAGTTTCAAAACACCTCCCAACAAAATACTTAATTATAAAGAACAAAAGAGCAACTTCATAGTAGAAAGGCTTGGAAAATCCCATAATAGTTCTGTGGTCAAAGTGGACATTATCAGTAATGGAATAAA